>KZ613944.1:795037-959029 GCA_002865655.1 Hyaloscypha variabilis F | reverse complement strand
CCCAAAAAAAATGCCGGTCGCCGCCATGAACGTGCTGCCGACGGCGTCGTCGTCGCAGATGAGGAAATCATCGCTGCCAGAGAAGAAGTACAAGTGCCAGTTCTGCAACCGCGCCTTTTCGAGGAGCGAGCATCGCAGCAGGCATGAGAGATCCCGTAAGTGTTGATGTTCCCTCGTCACTCGAGTTTCCCCTCTTTTCGCCCGGGTGGCGTGCAGAACACCATTTGGAGCGGCGCATCAGCCCACATATCATCGCGATACCCTCGAGCAAATGCTAACCACACCTCGCAGACACCAAGGAGCGCCCCTTCAAGTGCATGAAGTGTAGAAGTACCTTCGTGCGCCGCGATCTGCTGCTTCGCCATGACCGCACTGTGCACGCCAAAGACGGCGGCATCCCGCTCCACAGCGATGTGAAGCGACGAGCAGGACCCAAGCCCAGCCCCATGTCGGGCTCCTCGAAGTCGGCCATTGCCATCGACACGTCGGCGCTCGAACAGATCGAGGCCAGCAGCGATGGGATGGTGGATCTCGAGACGGCCGCGATGCTGATGACCGACCTGCACCACAAAGCCACGGCGGCCATGCGCAACGCGGGGGTCGAGCCATACGAGAACAGACCTGGAATGGCGTTCTCGCACGGCGCGGCCCTCCTGGAGCCATCCGTCACCTATCCTCACGGTGCCATCTCGCTGCCGCAGTGGGATCAGTTCATGCCGCAGTCGGTCACGGAGCCCAAGTCGCACTCCATCACCTCCGCCGCGTCGGGCTCGCAGGAGTCGCAGACCTCGTTCACCACGGCCAGCTCGATGCAGAACCACCCCAACCAGCTGCCGCCCATCAACAAGTCTGCCGCATCCACATACAACGGTCTGGTGCCCGCGTTGCAGTCCATGATCAACTCGTTGCCCCCCTCGGGAACCGCCACGCCAAGCCAGCAGTCCCCCTCGCAACCCCGCGCCGGAGAACAATCGCCGCGAGCACCGCAAGTCCTCAACGACGACGAGCGCAACCTGATCCTCGACGCCATTCGCAGAAATGATGGGGAGCGTGCAATTCCCGAAAGCTTTCGTCTCCCTGGCCTGGCGTCGCTGAACAGATACCTGTCGACCTACTTCGGTCTCTTCCATCACCACCTGCCGTTCTTGCATCCCGCATCCTTCGACCCGACTAATGTGTCGTCTCCACTCTTGCTGGCCGTCCTGTCAATCGGTGCACTGTATGCTTTTGATCAAGATCAAGCCTATGTGCTCCACATCGGCTCCAAGGTTCTCGTCAACCAGTTCTTGCAGAACAAGGAGAACTTCAGCTCGCGAAAGTGCCCGCTGTGGACCATGCAAAGCTCGCTACTAAACATGATCTTCGCCAGCTGGAGCGGTGATCCAAAGGGCCTCGAGTGGGCTTGCTCCATTAAGAGTCTTCTCGCAAACATGGTTGCTGGTAATCGTTACGAGCTCAAGCTTCGAACCGAAGCTCGTGATGGAAGATGTCCTACTCGGGCTGAGTGGGTTGAAGACGAAGGCTGCCGACGGACGTACTACGCCGTCTACATCTTCTTTGGTCTCCTGACGTTGACTTACAATCACACTCCTGCCATCAGCTTCAATGAGTTTGAGGACCTTCAGCTCCCTTCAACCGAGGCCATGTGGAATCTGACCGTGGTCGATGAGGAAGCTTGGCCCGAACAGCTCAAGTCCTGCCAAGCTCCTTCATTCATGGAAGCTCACGACAACCTCTTCCAAGGAGAATCATTACGCTACAGTGCTTTTGCCACTCGTGTAATGATCAATGCACTCTTCCTTGAAGTCTGGTATCACAAGCGCAGTCCAGAGGCTTTGCAAGATGTGGTCACAGAATACAAGCTTCGTCTGGCTTTGGAGACGTGGGAGAAATCACTCGAGCTTTGTGAGCCTGAGAATGTTTCCGTTCCACTCAGTGCACCTCACAAGGGCCATCCTTTGATCTTCAACGCCATGGCCATGTTCCGCAATGCTCGTGCCCGTCTTGAGGTCGATCTCAAGTCGATCCAAGAAGCCCTTCGTTACCATGACTCGTACGAAGTTGCTGCCGCCATGTCGAATGCCAGAGACAAGGTCAAGCGATCCAGCGAAATGATCAAGGTCATCCAAGAATGCTACAACTGCATTGAAACTGCAGCTCGTCAAGGCATCCGCTGGGTCGCCCGCACATCTGCCACCAACTGGAGCATTGAGCATCCGCTTTGCGGGCTTGATCTCATGGTCATCCTCAGCCTTTGGCTCTATCGCCTGGAACACGACGATGAACCGGCCACCGATGAGGAAATGGTCATGTACAACAAGTTGCGAGAACTCCTTGACGATGACCATGTTGAGATCTATGGCTCCAAGCTTAGCTCAACGGTTGCTCGTCTTTGGGGTTCCATGCTCGATGAAGTTGTCGTCTGGGGGTAAGTAGTTTCCTCTGTCTGGAGATGGATTAATACTAACATGAAACAGAATCACCAAACTCATGGGCGACTCCTTCCGTCTCCACTCTCAAGCGCTCATCGGCTACGAAGACGATATCGAAGTCTCCGACGTCTCCACTCCCTCGATGATCTCGCAGGGCGCAGATGACAACGAAGACAGCGTGTACTAAAAAATTGCTACTCTTGCTTTTAACGATCTCCATGATTTCCTTTGTCCTCTCCTAAACTACATAGACTCTGATATCCCTCTCATCTCCTTCATCTCCTTGCTTACATCTCCTTTGTCATTGCATATAGCGTTTTACAGGCAGGATTCGGCTTCAGGGTCACGGGCAACAATACGGGGCTGGTCTGGTTCGGTTTGGCTTGGCTTGGCTGGGCATATCGGGTCGTCATCTCATCATCTCTTTTCCTCTCCTCATTATATACCTCTGCGCACCTAGCGCTCTAATCTCGCACGCACACATCTCTTTGGCTGGCCCACCTGTTTGTGTTGTTCTGTCCTGTCCTTTTACTAGCTGCTGGCTTCGAAATTTTCTTTTACCTGTTGTTCGCGGCATATTACCACTATTTAATAGTCTTGTACTCCTCCTCTCTTCCGAATCATCAGATACCTTGTTCGATATACACTGCTTCTGATTTAGTCTGTTGCGTATCGGTCGCGCGCGAGTCTTGTTGCAGTTTGAATTCTTGTATTTATGTATATGCATGCACATGCATGTGGGGGGCAAGAAAGGGGTTTACGGGTGGATGGAGACAGAACACGGAGGAGGAAGGGGAGGAAAGATGAAATTGAGAATGAAATGCGGGTTGGCCTGCTTGCGTGTATAGATACAAGGCGTGAGAGGTCAGCATCATATTGATTGTTTACAACTCCATTTCTTGCCTTATTGTGTGATCGTGACTTTTAAAAAGCTTTATCCAAACTCCTGGACACCCGAGCGCCTTGCATTGAATGCCATTCCAGACCTGACATAAATTTTGCAAACTATACTTTGTACGTGGGGAAGTCTCTCCTCAACTTCAGCGTCTCATTTCAGCATCTCGAGGCGCTTCACCTAAAATATATCTAAGAACTACATATCCACATCTATCGATCCCGTTCATCCGACATAAAGTCAAGAATTATGCTCAATCGAGACTACAAAAACGCAAGCACAGCACAGCACAGCATATCGTCTCTTCTCCGATCTCATGCTTTTACTTCAGACTCCCAGCATTTCTAAAGCCAAGAGAGATTAATTCTCTCTCCTCCTCTGTCCCTTCACTTTGGGGCTGTTTAGCACGGTATAACAACATCTCAGCGGCTCACCGGACGATCACAGTACCACGCACTTAAGCTTGGCCAACTATTTGTAAGAGAACCATTCCATACATCTCAAATACAAATACAGCACGAAACACCCACCATCGCATTGGCCATCTGCCAAGCCTCCCAGCAATACCTCCGTCTTTGCTTTCCGTACACCTGTCCTCCATCTCGTAGTCATCCACGTAGAGCTCCTCTGGAGCGTTGCCGCGCATGGTGTCGAACCATCCACCATCTTGCTCTTAGGTATTGTGTACCTGCATTGGGCTCCAAATGAAGAACTGCCAACCAGAACCTTCACTGTGTTTGGATTGGTTGATGCTCCAAGCTTGCTCATACCATGGTTTGTATCCTCTACCGTCATGTTCTCTGGCCCAGCTGACTACGCAATATTGCTGGCGTTCTGAACGGGCTGCGTCCAGCGGCCGCGAGGACTATTCATCTCATCATCTTCTCCATGTGTCCTTCTTATTTCGGCTTCCGCTTGCTTGGGCTCTGACTTCCACCACTCTCATCCCAGCCCCAAGCACCGCCCACAACAAGCAGAACTCGTTGACTGAAGCTTAGCGCTCGAAGCTGGGACGAGAGTCGTGAAAGTTGAAGGTTGGCCAGCAATTCAACTCTCTTCTTGCGGGGCTTTTGTTGAGTTGAGCTTGGTTTTGATTGCTCTGGTGGGGGAGACGATAGAGAGATCCGACCTAGGAGACAATGTATACTACTGCCAGGTGTTGGCCGTAGTATACGAGAGCTGTATCCCGATATTTGTGTCTCCCAGGTCGAATAGCGGGCAATTTGGTTCTTGCCGATCTCAGGCCGAATTGACCCGCACGTCAGCAGCCCAGAATAACTCAGAGTTGTTGTACTTTCGCATCCTCGCTCCTTCATCTCCGCATGGTAGTGGCCGTTTGTTTTATTCTTGCCCTGGTTTGTTTCCCACAAGTAGATTTGTTGTCACTGGGATATTGTTACTGTTGTATGTTAGCTTTGAGTATAACTTCTCCCTAGTGGGCGGCTTACTCGACTTCAGCCTTGATCTAAGGCTTTGCTCCATAAGGTCAAATGAATCACGTTGATTTGCTCTCGTGTGTGCCAATCGTGCTTTGTCCACCTGTCGGCCTCTGGAGAGTAGTCATTTCGAGCCATTGAGTGTTATCCCCTCGACGTGATAGATTCTGACAACAAAGCATTATTTGACAACCAGATGAAAGGCCTTACTCACAGTGACTTTTTTGACTCGACGTTTCGCAAAGCCAGGAGAGGCGCACTTTGGTTATGCTCTAGTAAATTGCCTGGGTTTTGAAGGCAGAGACTTCTGTCCTCCAAACAACAGTATTGTTGCTTGCTGTCGATTACTGGATGGTTAAAGGCTATGAATCCAACACCTGCTACAAAAGCTAAAATAAGACAGCTCCTTAAATGGTGTGGTAGTCAAAACCTCTAAGGCCCTGGATTCCAGGGCCCATCTAATTTGAGCCAATCGGATGGCTGGAGCGGTTATACCTCGGCGCGAGAAAGAAGACCTAAAATCGCGCGAAAGTTATGGGAACGACAGTCGAGCATAAAAAATACGACAATTTCTGTAAATCATTGGTGGGAGGTGGACAAAGTTTGTTCTAGTAAACCCACGATTGGAAGAGCCGATTCCTGATGGCTTGAGTCGGACTGACTCCCAGCTCGTTGTGGGAGAGTAGGATTTACAGCAGAAGCTCAGAGACTGGATGTCGACGCGCCGTCTTCGTGCTGTGTACACAGACTAGCTAGCTAAGCAGCTAGCTATCCTATGGTGTCACAATCCTCGTCTGTTAAGTCTCAGCAGGCAGAAGACTTGGCGTCTGTCGCCGCCGTTTCGCTGGGTCGATGCAGCTTCGCGCAATAGTTCTTGGTGGTGTCGCCCTTTGTGCTGTCACTAGTATCTGTTCATTTCCAGAAATATCTTGTTGTTCTAAATGCTTCCTGGCTGGCAATATTACTGCTGGCTAAAACCATCATTGTTGGGTTATACAGCTGTGGCTAGTGTGTATAGCAGTTGCAGGCACTGATAGTCCAGAGGACCCCGCAGCTTGAAGACACGCTGTTTCTGAACCTCGGCGGTTGGAAGCTTTTAAGCAGTCTTTTTGTTTCGAGTCTTAGGATATGTGATATGAAAGTCGAAAGTCTGCAGATGCTCTAGTTGATTATTAGCTACGTATCTTTCGTTGATAATACCACGATTACCTGCTTCGTTCTTGTTATAACTGGATGTTCCCAGCCGGCCAAGTCTTCAAGGCAGTTTTGGCGCATAGAAGAGATGTTCCAGATATTTAGCTTGCTCGTACGTGATAATGGTGAATGTATTGAGAGGGTGCAGCCTGTAGTAGAATCGATATATAGATCTCACAATTGATAGACAACCAGTTTCCTGAAACTGAGGTGCCTTCGAAGATAGTGGATGCTTAGACTACTCTCCTCCATATGCGCGATTCCCTTATCATAGCTTTTTAAGAGTGAGGATTATTATTGTGTATATTGTACGGGACACGGGAGAGGATCAAGATTGTGCTATTGGAGCTTTCGACAAATGGTATAAAGAGACTGCAGTCACGTTCTATGGGTGGTCAGACGGTCTCTTTAGAAGCCTAGATTGGTAATCAGACCCTACCTCGGATTGTAGTTTGAAGCCACCACGTACGTATCGCAAGTACCAATCGCAAGCACGTATCCTGTGTGAAGTAGAGTTGGACAGTCTGATCGCGGTTTCTTGACTTTCAGTTCTTCGGCTCTTTCGGAGGAGCGCTTCTCTGAGTCGTGCAGGGCTTTCGATTGATGGCTAGGAGAAGAATATTGCTTTCTCCTATCCTTAATAGTTTGGAGTCAGCGAAGTCTGTCATCGCAGGAAGTCAGTGAAGTGCGCACTACGAAGAGCAAGCTTCGAGGGAGCGACCCACCAACAGTGGTAGAGATCCATTTCAAGGATTGAAGGGCCTCAAGTCTTGTGAACAAAGCAGGCGGACTTGCCAGATACAAGATGCCACAATGATAAAGCATGGTGCAGTAATTGTGGAAGGAGGAAGGCAAGTGCTTGAAGTATTCGTTGTGAGTATGGCGGGGAAGATGGGTCAAGGCTCCAAATCGGTGAAGCTCATGGTCCTCGCCTTAAGCAGCTGAAGCAGGACGACTCATCGAGGGCTAGTGCGAAACTGCCCACCCCCAACAAAGCAAAACTCGCTCTCCTACTTTTCACTTGACACCAACACCAACACTATTACAACCTCAACTCGACCGTCCCCAATCTACGCCGCAATTCGCAATTTGCAAGATCCAACCCACCCATCACAACCCAGTAAGTGTTCCATATGCCGTGCTCCTTCCCTTGAGTTCTAGCTTCCCCCCACACGTTCCTTCCTCTGGTGTTGACAGCACCTGCACTCCTTCCGCAGCACTGATCTCTTACATTCTCCTGCCCCGTCATTGTCCGCGATCTTCTCGATCCTTCTCTACTGTGGTTGCCATTGGCACACGTCACCCATCACTGACAAGCTCCTTCTCTTAGAGATCTCCGCTAGCCCCACGGTTCGAATGCCCTACGTCTTCAAATACAGAGAGGACCGCAACGACTTCGCCGAAACCGTTCGTGTTAACTTCTGGCGTGGCCATCTAATCGAGGTCTACCGTCCCGATGTTGCTCGCGATCTTATTCGTGTCTACCCTTGTTATTGCACTCGCGATCTCACAACCGATCGAGTCTGCATTAACCATGCAACTTGGTTTGACATCCTGCTTGGTCGCACTCGTCGGAGCTTTCTGTGAGTGTGGATTCTCTCTGAACATGCTCGCTGGAACCATCGACGCTGCAGTTCCGACGATGTCTATTGGCCCGACCAACTCAACCGGTCTCAACTCCCCAATTGCTAGCTTCCTTGACAATTCCTACGTCTTCACGGATCTTATCGAGACTGATGCCTTCCATATCAAAAACATCCATGATGACACCGATTGGAGCATTCAGAATTACAACGTCTCTGCTTCCTCTGCCCGTGGTCCTTATGGGTAAGTATCTCAGGAACTTCACTACCAATATCGTTGCTAATACTCCCTGTAGCATGAACTTTACTGGTCTCAATGCAGTCTCGAATCCGATCATGAACTCTTCCAATTGGGTTGGCCCACCTGTTTCCAACGGCGACCCTGGTATTCAACTCAGTGTGGGAGGTGGCGTCCCTGGGAACGGTTTCGTACAAGTTGCACAAATCAATTCGGTCCGCAAAGATCTTCTCTGGGGTACATTTCGAGCTCTCATCAAGGCAACTCCTGTCCCTGGTACCTGCACTGCATTTTTCTGGGTAAATAGACCCCATCCCTTCATCGTTAGTCGAGACCAGGAGCTAATCATGTTGCAGTACTTTAACGACTCCCAAGAGATCGACTTCGAGGCTTTATCATATCAGTACAATTTCCAGAACGCCACGTATCCGCTGAACCTCGTGCTTCAATCCCAGCAGTCTGCTCGTCAAGGCTTCTCGTCGGCTGCGAGTGGAGACTGGAAAGTTGCCTATCTTCCCTTTGATCCAACCGACGACTTCCATGAGTACCGCATTGATTTCGTCCCTGGCAATGTTGTGTATTACGGTGATGGTCAAGTCCTGGCAATCATCAACACGACCGCAGTTCCTACCAGTCCGGGACATCTGATCTTGTCACAATGGTCTAACGGTGATGCCGGTTGGTCTGCAGGCCCTCCTGTTCAGAGAGCTGTCAGCACGGTTGGTTACGTGAAGGCATACTTCAATTCGTCCGACCCTGCCCGCCAGTCAGCAGCTTCCAAGCGTTGCAAGGACCCTTCTGCGCCAGGAGCCGTCTGCGCCATCTCAGACCAGCTGATTTCTCCAGGCTCGCTCTACTCCGAGTTCTTCAGCAACAATCCAAACATGACAAACAATCAAACCATCTATGGCAAGAGCGATGCTCCCCCTTTCATTGACGAATCGGGTTGGACTGCGTTGCTAAAATTCCTCGCATTCCTCATTACGGCCTATGTTATTGAACGCTTCGTATAAAGCGTCGACAGACCAGACTCCTCGTTCCGTAGCTGATAGCGTTTCTGTTTGTTGCTGAGATCACTCACAACATTCAGGTTGCTATTAAACAAGATCGACGGCTTTGCTTTGCGGATTTCATTTGTGGATACCTGACTTTCGGTTTTGTGTTCTTCTTTTGATGCACCCGCTACGAACGTCAACTGGTATCCAAAGAACTAGCATGATTGGGATGTGGGACACTCTTTGACATTTGATTTCTTTCGGGAGTTATGGTTCTGCTTATGTTTCTGGGGGTTGGGCGATATGTGCGCACAGATCGGGAGGCACTTTCCAGCAATACGCTGCAGATATTGATGATTGATGAATGAATGCAAACCACTGGTCCTAGCAGCTAAAACTTGATCCCAAAATGAATGAATTGTGATATCTCGATTCAAAATACATGCCCTCGCAAGGAGAAAGCAAAATTTTCTAGACCTGGGTCGCGACTTCCCTTCCGAGCTTCATTGTTGCAGATACCTCAGAATCTGCGCCATCTCTTCTCCGTGAAAGCCACACCTTGACTCTATCATTGGAAGCATCCTTCAAAATCCATTCTTTGCTATTCTTTGTTGAGGTGAGGTGGTCAGTTTTGAGGACAGTTTCCCCCCACGTCGAGCTTGAAACACAGCCTTTGATCTTCTCTGCAACGGAGATGGCTTTACCAGCACCAATCTCACTCACATCACCACTGGTACACAACAGCAACAACACTTCTCTGATTATGCCCACCTTGAATCTCGACTCGATTAGAGAAAAACCTCTGCCCAACGGAGAAACATGCATGCTGATATCCTGTGAGAACCAACCTCCTGTTCCCAGGATTGTTGTCGATACTGCTTTGGTTGTCGACAATGGTCTTGCCGCTGCCTGCGAAGGGAAATCTACTCCGGACAGCGATCAAGATGTCTCAAGGATTTCAATAACGACTAGATCAGCAAGTTCCTCAACCTCCGCGTACTATAATTGCAGCTCTTCCAATCAAATGATAGAAGACAACCTGAAGAGCACAGCTGCTGCACACTATTACGTCCCGACGAATCCCAATAATCTACGACAAGCTTCCATCGATAACCTCCGCCTCGGACCTCGGACTGAAGAAGGTGTGAGCATTCTTGTCGAATCGAACGGGATCGTTAGATGCTTTCTGGTCCACACTGAGCTACTTTGCCACTTCTCGCCATTCTTTCGTTCGATTTTTGCGAAGAGAACGCCAAGAGTCTTCACCAAAGAGGTTAAATCCTTGAGCTACACCAATGAATTGGATTTCGACAAAACAGAAGAAGAAAACGTCGAAGAAGAGGGAATTCTTGAGGTTCAAATCAAGGTTAACATGCCGACCGCGAGAGCAAATAATGGGTTTCGACTCCCTGGCGCTCTCGGTGATGTCAATCACGTGGAGTTCGCGGCCTTCATTGAATGGCTCTATCTTGGTCCTGATAAGCTTGAAAAAATGGAGGATCCGATGGCTGCGCAACTTTTGATCCAATTGTGGGTCCTCGCTGGTCGGCTCGGTGTCCCATCCTGCCAGAATGACTGCATCGCTGCCATTGAAAACATTCGCAAACGGAGCCGTACAATCTCAACAAGCATGATTGGGTGGGTTTATCGAAACACAAGAGATTATGGAAAGAATCAATGTGGCTTGAAGAACATGCTGGTCGATCAATGTGCCTTGGCGTTGGATGAAAAGTCGTTACTGGGGGAGATGCAAGAGCCAAGCTTCACAGAGCATTTCCCCATGGAGTGCTTGTTTGATATCATTGCTCGAATGAGAGTTCTATTGAGAGACTCTAGCCTTGGAACGGGGTCATTGATTATCGATCCAAGGAGTCGTAGATACCAGAATGACGCTCGAGAGGGCAACACAGTTTGAGTTTGCAGAACCAATAGAGAAATATAATATTGTCGGGAAAAGTGGGAAGTCTGCACTCTTGCTTATGGCTATGGCCTGAATAGACAGCAGCGATGATGTAAATAATGTGGAGCCGCGAGCTCTGCCCGTTAGTCTTTAAACCCTTGTATGATCATATTCTCTTAGTTTGCCGAAGCTGTGATCCTGGCTTCTGTATAGAGTACTTCAGTTTCTCCAATACGACATTCCGAGAACAAATCTCATGCAACCAGTACAGTGTCACTAGAAGCAGACCTCCCTGCCAAGATGTTACCCTCGAGCGGAACGGCTAGCATCCCACATAAGTGTCCCTTCTTTGTTTCTCCGTCTCTGTATCGGAGTCACCCACAGGTACCTGGAATTGTAATACAGCCAAACAATTAGCTACTGAATCCCATCTAGAGGTCGTGAGGAATGACTTGCCATGGTATGTGCTGCCACATCTCCAGAGCAGGAAAGCACAGCTTCAAAACTAACCCAACCACAGCCAAGGTGATGTCCTTATAGTCCTACAGACTTCAATCTTGGCCCCAGCGAACTGTTGAGATGTGGTGGGGTAGTTCTATGTGTTCCCCCTTCAGAAGTGTCCAACTTTTGCCTGCCGTGCTCCCACTGACAGATCAGTGGATGAAGTTGTAGTTCGAAGAAAATCGATGTCTAGTTCCGAAGTCTTGCAAGGAGTTGGGGATGGTCTGCATTTGTCAGCAGCTATAAGGAGAGAGCGCATGGGAAGGAAGCTCACCTCTGAACGGTCGTGAAGCTGAATGAATCGGTGAGAAATTGAAAGTAGAAGCAAGACTGGGAGGTGAAGTATCGAGCTCTTCCGCTGCTTTGCATTGCTTCCGATGATTGATTTTGTTTAACCGTAGTTCTGCTAGAGAAAGATTTCGTGAAAAGGCTGGCACGTCCTCAGTTGAGGCTGTTTTGTACACCGGTGCTTAGCTGAGAAAGTAATCTGAAGCGGAGCTACCCCACCTGCTCTGCCCAATCTTCCGTCCTTGCTACCATTCGTAATCCTCGAGAAGTGCAGCCACGATCAAGTGCAATTTGTTCTCATAGATGCTTTTCATTCTTTGTTGACTTCCCCCTTTCCGGGATATTCTCGGGATAAACGTATTGAGTATAGTAGTCTAACAAATTCTCGCTTCGACGGGCCGTATCAACTTTCATCCGCGAACATAACAGCTGAAATAAGAGGTTTGGAGGCAACAAAGCAGCTCAAATGGTGCATGCGGCTGCGGCTTCAGCAGTTCAAAAATCACTTCTAAAGCTCCATCAACAACACCATTGTCGCCATAGATCAAACAAGTCAGCCTTTATCATGAAAGAACATACCAAAAAAAAAACAGCCGAGGCCTGCCTAGCGAGCTCCATACACTCCAAGCATCATTTACTCTTCATGAGTCTAGCAATACATGTGTCCTTCTCCTTCTGAAAGCACCAAAAGAAAGCTCAATCAGAGTCACGCACATCCCCTTAAGTTTAGACATTCAACCACCGAAACAGCCCATTCCTGTCGTTCATGTAGAGATCTTTTGATTCTTCAAACAAACATATCCACCACAAGGTGAGGCCACTAATTAGCCTCGGAACAACCCCCCCACACCTCCAAGCTCGTCTCAACTTGGAGAACAGATCCAATGAACCAATTCCGAGTGATCCCAAATTGAAGTCCGAGTATCCGGTGAAGTATGAAAACACGAACATCGATTATCGAAACCAAAAATTGATTCCTCATTTGCCTTTTTCCTGACTTGAGACTGCAGACCACCTGAGCCATGAGCTTAAAAACGCAATTTTTCAACGCTAGTTTTCTCATGGCAAGTAGTAGGTAGATAGCGAGGCTCGTTCAGCGATGAGGAGAAAGGCTTATCCCTTGCTGCTCTTTCGCTTTTCGGAGGATCATTTTGATACACAAGTGCTAGATTTTTAGAGGTGCGAATCGTAAAATTACAATGATAAGACGGGACTATTTCAAGACGCAAGGCCAATCTTCTGATAGGAAGAGTGATAGCTAAGGTAGGGCACGAGCAAGACAGAGGAGAGCAAGAGTGAGGATAGAGAAGAAACGCATACCTTTGTAAGGTTAAGGTCAAGAAAAGCGAGGTGTAAGAACCCAAGGCAGCGCAGGATTGCAAAGGTGTAGTGAAGCTTGCTGTGATATCAAGGCAGCAACGAAGGCTAGTATGCGAGAAAAAGGCTATTTTCAAGTGCACGGCAAGGAGCAACGTAAAGAAGAAGGGCGGATCGAGAACGTAAAGCAAGAAATAGACGCGGTGCATGGGACAACCACTCGTAGAGGATCTTTCTTTCTCGCCTACCATAGTTCTTTCTAAAGAGGCACATCTCGCGCCCTTCTCTACCCTTTCATGAAATCATGTGATTACATCCAATTTCTCTATGCAACATACACGTAAGTACCGCCCTCGCGCTCCATGTAATCCTTATCGATCAATTCTACGCTTGTTAACCCTGCAAAGAACTGCTGCAGGAAGGGGAACAGGAGCAAGAACTTACTATCGATATTCTGCTTGATCTCCCCCAGCTCAATGGCACCCCTCTTCTTCGTCTGCTCAATCACCTCCGCTATAAGATTTGAATGCGTAATTGTCTTCCGACTTTTCATGATCCGCACGATTGCCGCTTGGGTCTCGTACTGTCTATCCTGATGCACACGCTCGTGGGTCTCTTGGTTCTCTTCCTTCGTTTCCTTGAGCTGGATCTGGTTGATTTTGATTCTGTATTTGGGATCCGTGAAAGCGAGATTGACGGTGAAGGTGTCATTGTGGTTGACTTCCCTGCCTTTAGGATGCTTGGTCAGAACGCGGACCTTGGCGCAAGCAAGTGATTGTAAAGTTCGCTCGAGCTCGGCATCAACGAGGCCAGTAGACTCCTGAATGTCTTTGTAGGAGAGGTTTCCGCCTTCTGCGATTTCATTGAAGAGGACAAGAACGATGGCTTGAAAAGCAGAGACGAGGAGCTCCTTCGGCCCCTTCTTGAATTGAGCTTTGACAACGCTGTGAGCGAGAGCGTGTTTCCAAGTCAAGCGTCGGCCGGTATGCTTGTGTTTGTAGTGTCGATCATATTTTTCAAGGTGCTTTGCAACCTCAGGAGGTAGCTTGACCGTTACATCGGCATAAGTCGGCCATGCTGCAGCAGACAAGACGCTGACTTGAAGGTCCATGGAAGTCTTGCTGGTATTGCTAAGGGATTGCTTGTACGCAATCATTTCATCTCGGGCAATCTCTTGGTCCTTGAACATCTGCTCCAGGTTGTGAGTAAACGCAAATCCACACTCAATCTTCAGCTTGGCCAGCATATTCCGTTCTGCATCTTGACTTGCGCTACGAGCCATCAAGAGTCGCCGCGCGAGGTCTTTCTTGTAAAATGCTTCGAAGACATCTTTCCCTTCGATGAACCGGAAAAGTTCCAAGCCTTGCTCTAATTGTCGATCAAGCTCAGCATCTTCGTCGCCAGTACTCGAAAGGCCCTGCTTCTCCGCAGCATCTCGATCCTTGGCATCGGATGCCAAAGAACGAGGAACGGCTTTCAGGCCTCCTCGTAGCAACGAGTCCATGTATTTTGCGATCATTTCCCCAACCTTGGAATTGCCGGTACCGTACGCCAAAGTATTCTTCTTGTCATTAATGAAGTTACCAAATGCCTCGCGAAGACTGTATGAGAAGGCCTCATCTTTCTGGAATGCATCCCGGATTATCTTGTCTAACGACTTCTTGAGCTCTAGAAGACGAACAACCATCTCGTCCACTTTCTCTTTGTCACTGACAATCGCTGCTCCTGCGGTCTTAATGTAAGTTTCGAACGGTTCCTTGAGCTTCAGCTGCATTTTTGAGAGAGTAAGCAGACTGTACAGTGCCTTCATGGAGTCCAATGCGTTGTCATCGATCAAGGTGGCAAGACCTTTGGGATCAAGCAGCAGCGAAGATTTCTCTTCAATGAGGATGTGGTGGGCCGAATCCAATAAACTTCTCTTCGTTGTGCTATCGAAATTGTACGTATCGGCACGAAGGGCTTCTCGAGCTAGAAGGTTGTGCACAGCAGAGATGTAGTTCCTTAACAAGGAATTGCTCCATTCCTGTGCAAAGGTTGCGAAATAACTCCCACTTTGTTGAATGAATTGCGGCTCAAAAGATTTTCCATAGACGCCGAAAATGTGGAGCATCAATATCGAGTCTTTGAGGAGTGTGGGATCAAAGAGATCTTCCTGGCTAGCTCGGTCGTACGAGACCAGGTCACACATTCCTTGCACCACTTTGGCTCCCAGGTTCTGCCGACCACTGACTTTGCTCTTCGTAAATATGGTGTGTCGATATTGTTGTATCCCAAGGTCCTCAAGCTGGGGAAGGTCTTTCACATTTAAGAGATAGGATCGATCGAGGTAACTGAAGATGGAGCGCAGGAGAGTCTAAAGTGAACAAATTAGCTTCCTCATTAAAAGTGAGCCACAAGTCAATACCGATTGTTCATTCCATATAGCCCAGAACCGCTGAACAGCCCGTAGAGCATTAACATTGCTTGTCCCAGACTGCTTTTCAAGCTCTGGCAAGAGCTGCTTATCCAGATAACCTTTACATCGATCCTTGAGATGGATGAACAATCTATCGGCTTGTCCCTTTCGACATGTTGCCTCGACTCCACGACATAGAACCTCTAACGGCGTGTTGGGTGGTCGTTTGTTGAAGATCGAGGTGAGTGCACCATCAAGTTCCGACCAAGTCCGGTCGTAATATTCATCTACGCTCTTCGTTGAGGTAGGTCTCAGGTTCTTGATCACCAACCTCTTTGCACCAGCATGCGGCTGGAAATTTGACGGCGGCCGTGTCAAGTCGATGAGCTTGGGTCGGGACCCGATCCCTATAGTCTTGCTCATGTCTGCTGACCGTCCGAGGTTTCCTGTGGGGTGGGAGGCCTTCAACCGCTTGGACGTAGTGGACGCGTTGATCTGTGACGAGAGTAATTGGCGCGTTTCTTTCGAGTTCGTGGCGGTGACCTGGTTCTCGTTGAGTTTCCGTTTGAGGGGCGATCGAGAATGGGTAGCAATATTATTGTCAGACAGGTCTCCTGGAGACTGCATCGACCTTTATTCGGCCTTCAAATACATGAAGGCGTCTTGATCGGCCTTTGTGGTCTTGTGCTGAGGCTCCTTTCCTAAGGTGGAGGGCGCATATGAGTGCACAGTAGACTTTGAGAATCTCAAGAAGCGCTTGCTCGCAATTGCCTCAATGATATCTTCGTGAGCTGTGGAAGTTGGGGGACATCGTGTTGTGACGCGAACATTATTGGATCGAGGCATGTGGTTGGCGATAAGGCGCGCTTATCGCCGACAGATTGGCACGGGCATTATGCACGTGACTAGGCGTAAAAGCATCATACCCAACTGGACTCAATTTCACTCGTCGATGAATAATCAATGATACTTAGTTCACTTGCATAGAAGCAACGTCTCAGGTAGATGTCCTCTTTTTTTCGTAGTATCTCATTCCAGCCATTCTTCGTCGATTTTGGTAGAGAGGCACCATTTATGAGACCACATCGGATCCGCCACTTGTAGATGCCATTCCTTGGTCTATCTATTGTACAATATATCCTGGCATAAGCCAATCCACTCATGTGAACGCAGTAAATATCTTCGCTTGCTTCTTTTGATGCGTCTGCTCCTCAGATTCCAGAAATCCTGTCACTGACATAAGCAGCATGAAGGAATCTGCGAGATCATCGATACTTTGTTGTGATATCCCGGAAGTGTGACCAAGGCCAGCGGACTTTTTGAGCACTGCAAGTATCGAGAGCCTGTTTTCGGAAAGGAATCTTCGACCTTGCTCGAGAGTCTGTTGATTTTGTGATCCTCGGCTCAGCACAGATGCACAGAGAACTCTCATAACAGCCGCTAACAATCGGTAATGCTTGTTCACCGCGTCAGGTCCCTGGATGTCTGGACTCGTCAGCATGGTAGTAAGCACATTATCGAAATGAAAACTCACCAACTCCGAGATCTGGATCAACGGCAAACAAGCCAGAAACTTTTATCGAATGAAGCAAGCCTGAATTAAGAACAGTTACAGCGCCTAGGCGGGTCTGTGATATTTGCAACAGGAGCGCAAGTTTGGCGTGACAATACGAGAGTTGCATTTCAATATCTATTTATCTTAGCGAATGGAAAAGGAAGTGGGCACTTGTGAATGACTGACCTTCAACAGCAGTTTCCCTCAAGTCGTTCGAGATATGCTGAATGGAGTCGACAATGATTCCAATGAAGTTGAGCCGAGCGAGTGACTCAACCATGTACTTGGAGTTTTCTTGTCTTCCCATCTTTACCAACGCACCAAGAACAAGCAATGCTGCGATGCGACACGTAGGTTCACCAGCGTGCGCATCATCACAGACGACTTCAATTAATCGCTCTCCCGCCGCCTTGATTGTTTGGATGCTGTGTCTCCGATGAAACCCAGATATGCCGGAGACATCCGACATTCCTGCTAAGTATCGGTAGCTGATGTCGTAGTACAGGGCTTTCAATTCCACTCTGGCCCCCAGAGTGATAATCGCTCTCAGAGATACCTGGAACAGATGATACAATCTATCGCTGACTAAGTCTCCAATATCACCCTGCTTGAATGAGTCGGAACCAAAATCCAAGCTGAATATCAGCGCTTTTGCAAGTCTTGCTAATTCTGTTGCTTCCGGAACGGCTTCGAGATCGCTCTCTGTTCTAGGCATGATTGTCTGAAGACATCTCAACACGAAAGATATTCTTGCTGTGCTGTCAAAGTCTCCGTTCTCAATCATTAGCAGCGCTAGTTGGACCCATGATCGCAGCACCCGTACCCGAGATGCGTTCAAACATTTGACTTCATTATCCTGAGCCATGAAGTGGAGGAGGCCTTCAGCCTCGACATTCAACCTAACTTGGTCTTGTTCATTTTCCAATCGTTTCGCATGCGTATACTCTGCTCGCCGTAAGAGAAGTAGTTCCTGAGCTTTCGTGAGATCATAGGCAGATGACAGGTCATCGTATCTATCCAGGCACGCGTGCACGCCAACATCTTTGAACCAAACGAGTTGGGGAGGCGTTGGCGGGGCCGCAAAGTCGTTCTCCATGAAGTCAAACAAATCGAAAATCGTGGCATGCTCGACTTTCTCCCCATCGTCTACAGTAGTCGATCCTAGCAATGTTTCCAATAGTCGCTGTTTCAGTGATGGCGAGTGGCTGCGCGCAACCTGACGCAACTCAGCCGACAGATATTGAAGCACTATGGACCTCCGACCCAGGAAATTAGAGAGACACGAGGCTGAGGGCGAAGAAGTGAAGCCCGGATCAGCAATGTGCAGACCTTCCCACACCATTTCGGGTTGTATGACGGTTTCTCTGGCGAACAAGGGAAAGAATGCATCGTTTGCCTGCATTTCAGCCATCGTAAGAAGTGACGAAAGCGGTGAGGACCATAACTCCTTCAACACCTGCATCCCTTTGTAGCTTAGAGATACCAGCCATGATGCGATGTCTAGCCCGTCTTGAGATACAGGGGTAACTAATACCATTTCCAAAATTGAGTGGAAAAGGGAAACACCACGGCTGAAGGAACTGTCCGCATCAACACTCAGTGAGTTATTATTACAACGGAATCCAAGAAGAAGGTGCGCTATCGTGGGCTGGTTAGGTGCAGTTCGAAGACAAGCGTGAAGAAAGTCCAAGATCTGGACTTTGATGAGATATGTATGTGACTCGGGACCTTGATTATGGTCAGGTGGAGATTCGATCTCACGGAGGAGGATTTTAGAGATCGTGTCCGCATCATCGTCGAGGGCAGCAAGTGCCTTGTTCCTATCGGACCCGCGATTGAGACCGGAGCTAGGGGACAATGTTGGAGACGCTGAAAGTTTCTCCAGAAGCTTCAAGGATGATAGCACGAGTTGAGGGTGACCAGTGCCACAGTATCGACCCAAGTCAGCGAATATCACGAGATGATTCAGCACACCATCCTCGAAACACCCAAACAATGCGTTCGAAACGGGGATCCTTCGGTAGTTTGGGATAGATCTAATCAGTGGCCGGATGATGTCTAGGTACGTAGATTGAAGCTCCAGGATTGAGCTGATGACATGAATACCGCGGAGGAGACAAAGCATCAGGGGTGAATCCGGTTCAACCCGATTTACCTCTGCGGAATCTTGATGAACTGCGGCGAACAAGGCAGCCATAACTTTGTCATTAAACATCCACTCCATTACTCTTGAAAAAGGGTGGAGAAGGACATAGTTCTGGAGATTGGATGCTCTGATTGCGGCATCGACAACGATATTTGATTGACTCGCAAAGATGACTAGGTCTTCATTGAAAGAGTCTAGACAGGTGGCGATAAAGTCTAAACAGCTAAGCTGCAGTAGTCGTAGTTGAGCAGGTTCGCTGTATTCCGGGGATCTGTTTCCAAAAATTTGGCCAAGAACGAAGTCGATGTACGGGTCAATACCTGGTTGCCTGGTTGAAACTCCCAAGGTCTCCGGGAATGGCAGGTCATCGCGGAGGCCGGAGTCATCATGGTATGGCAACACAAGCGCATGAAGTAATTGAATGAAGGCATTCGGTTCTTCGAACCCAGATGCTAGTCCCTTGAGGATTGCTCCCATGGAAGCTGCAGTGGTGGTCATTGACGAAGAGGAGGAGGTCTTCGGCATGGTAGATCCTGGCGAGTAGCCACCAGAGATCCACACGTCAAGGGCTGACCATAGATATTCCCCAACCTCTTTGGTTTTGTTGGTGAGGAGAGACCGGAGAGTTGTGAATGCACATGCCCGCAAACGAGATGGAATGGCGCTGCTGGCGAGCTGGAAGAGTAATTCGGTAATGTGGAAGCTTTGGTGCTGGGCCAAAAAAATCCTGGCTTCTGTGCTTTCGGAGCAGAGTCGTGTAATCAGCCGAAGGTAGCATTCCAACAAGATTTCCGAATCCGGTTCTTTTTCAACATGATCAGTTTGGGGCTTTCCAGCACGGTATGTTTGACCTTGTGGCAAAGCTGGGACATCTCGGATTTGCGACGAATAGAATGTCAGTTCCTTGAAGATTTGGTTCCATGTCAGTGAAGTTGTCCTTCTTATTTTGCCCGAAGGCTGTGTTCCTTCGTCCAATAGAAATTGATGTGCAGCTGTGGCACACTCTTCGTCTGCAGAGATGGCTTGTAGCATCTCACAAAATGCACTGATAAGTGGAGTGGATGCCCGTTTGGAGGTCCAGTGCACGAAGCCGATCAACGCACCATCAGGAGCATCCCAGAATCCTTCCAGCGCAGCTTTTGGTCGACCATCGTAAGCGTACGATATGATCACCACAAACTTCTCCAGGTCAGGATCATGCTCGTGATTTGGGCTAAGTTGCCGCTGTTCATCCTCGTCCTGTCGGAGATTTCTCAGCGCGTCGGGAAGATTTGTGATGAAGCATTCGACAAAAGTTTCCAACAATTCCATTAAAACTTCTTGAAAAATTTCAGAGAATGGGATTGAGTCAGAAACCAGTACAGGAGATTTTCGTTGTAGATATTGGCGCAAACCGAGGCGGGCAGGATCATACCATTCAACAGGCTTCACGTCAGCCGAAAGGGACAAGATGAAGTCAAATGCGCCATCTTTAAGAGCGGACTTAAATTGCTGTGCGCGTTGTTCGCCCTCTGCGGAGTTCATTAGCATATAGCTTGTTGTCGAATGGTGGGAAGTGACAGACCTGATTGGGCTTGGTTGTCCGGCACACTACTATCGTGATTTTCGCCATACCAACCACTGTATTCAGCTAGCCACCACGCACGAAATGCAGCATGAACATATGGTAAAATCCATGGCTTTTCATCGTCTTGTTGAAACACTCTCTGATTTAATGCTCTTGCATCAGTAAGGTTTCCATCGACACCGCCAAAACGTGATATGAAGGTCGCCAGTGGTGGAAAGTAATGCACTGCGGAGCCCCATTAGCTGAAATATTTCTCGTAGTACAAAAATTTAGAAAATCATCTCCATGCAGGTGAAGTATCTCTTACACAAAAGATTGTCGTATTTGTCTGCTTTCCTCATGGTCTCCAAGACGAGATCGAAATCTGCCATAACAGAATGACTTTCCTTTACCAGGTATACCAGAATGACCGCAAGTGACTCGTGTTGTTTCACTAGGCTGACTCGCTGGTATTCGACCATTTGTACGACTTCAACATGCTGTAGCTTATCAAGCACGGATGCACCGCTCAGTTTCTCTGCGATCTGCTGAAGCCATAATTTAATATCGCTCATGCTCGAAAGACATCTCTGCGTGTATCTCAAAGGTGGATTCCCGGGTTGGACAATATCATTCACAATTGCTCGTAGATCGGCCCTGAGCTGTTCATCCTCATTGATGTCTACCGAGAGTTGGAGGATCAAGCAAATGCAGTCTAGAACACATTTGCGTTGCTGATGGAATCGAATGATCGAGTTCGTGAGAGCAGGTTGCCCAGAAGCATCACTCTCTCGTTGTGCCTCGAAGAAGACCCGAGCAGCATCGAGCTCGTCAAGGTCCAATTCATCTGCGAGCTGGAGAGCCCCTTGTTGGAATTCTTCATTGATCGTGTATTCGTCGCCTGAAACATCCAGCTTACCTATAATACTGTAATTAGACTGCGTGATGGTAGATGGGACAGAGTTTCATACCAGTTCCCAAGCTCTTCCGACTCTGCTCATTGCGGGGCTTTTTATCCAACAGATTCTTGAAGTCCCTGCGATGGGCATCGATCTCCACCGCTAGCCGCTCGATGCTCGACAACTTCTTCTCGGAAAGAGCAAGAAGATCCGCGTAGAGAGCTTGTAAGCTTTCCAAGCTATTCAACTCTGCCATTGTTGAACTGGATGCGCCGGCGCGTACAACTGGCGATTATTCGCGGATTCTCCAGCATGGAACAGAAGGAGCCCTAGAGGACGCACATGTGTCTTTGGTAACGATCTAGGCCGAAGTGGTGCTGTCAAGCTACGAGCGTAGGTGTGCGATTCATTAGAGGCACCTGGTGGCACCTGGTGTTGATTTAAATTTATGAAAGCTCGCGTCGCGTCGGCCTCCGAAATTTTGTGGGGGACAAGGCTGATCATCTTCATCCATCCAACCTTCATAGAACATTGAGCTTCCACCAACGCCCACCGCCAAAAGAACGCCTAGAAAATGCCAAAGGGACTTCGTCATACCTTCCTGCAGCTCCTGATATTGTTTTGATAGCCTTCAAGGCCTTGCTTTGGCCCCTATGATCACCACTACTCGTTCACACCCAACTACCAAGCTATGGTCACCAGATCGTCTTGCGAAATCTCGTCAGGATGGGAAAATCGGGTGGGGAGACGGCAGAGATTCGTCTTAATTTGGTCTTAGGTATGCCGCCCTCTCATATCTCTGAATCTGGTGCTGAATCAACGCAGAGGCGCTCGACAGCCGGACGCAAACAAGTCGAGCTCAAGCCGTGAAAGGTAGGCACGCTCTGCAGCAATGAATGTGTGTACTGGACCACTGATGCATAACAGACTTGCTGACTCTTTTTGATCGTATGCGGAAGGATTCCAATGTGTAACACAACCCCGAAGCACCCGGATTTATTCCCTGACTGACTGTGCCTGTAGTGACAAATTGAGCGACAAGGCGTACCACAAAATCTTTGAAACCCTCTTCAAGACTGTTCTCACGGAGAAGTCATCATTTCATACGGCAACGAAGACTACCCTATCTGCTGCCACCACGAGACTTACGGCGTGTGCCGATGCGGTAAGAGTGGTTGTCGAAGCTGGCGTCACGAAATTCAAGATAAAGACCGTAGAGGCAATTGCGGAGCATATTATTCAAACTCTTCCGAATCCAGGATCTGGATATTACAAACCGCTCGCACAGCACTACCTACAAGCTCTCCATATACTTTTTAAGCACCAAGCGAATGTGGAGCGCCTCAAAAGCAGCATTTGGTTCGACGTTGTGCATTTCTTTATCCAAGGAATTAATCAATATGTCCCTGATGACGATGGGGGAGCATCTGGTTTGTCTCGCAGCTTTCAAGGTCTAGGTAGGAGCCTCTTGTCTGGTTCCATGCCCAGATCGACAACAAGCAGTGGGCATACCCAGAGGCAACATTCTCTCACCAGGAGCAATGTCGAGGATCTCTTCCAAATATTGCTCCTATTTGTCTCTGCGTCCAATGCACCCTTGCCAGAGGTGTATCCCATGGTTGTCGATAGTACCGTGCGGTTTCTACGATCACAGGGCTCCCATGCAAGTCAAGTTGATCAACGGGCCTTTTCCACTTTGAATGCCGTCCTGCAATATACTCGCATAGATCACGTATCACAAACCCAGATGATTGCTCGCGACGTCATTCCAGTCATTTCTAGGTTCTGGCAGGGCAAGGCTGTGGCGAAGGACGAGATGTTGAACTCTGTACGAGATGAGATGCTGATTCTACTATTCAATGTCTATCTTCATCTTGAACGTGGTATCATTAATGACGACGCTGAGCTCTTGTCGAAAGTAGAGGATCTGCTAGACATTTTGCGCGCGGACTATGCCAGACGTTCGGATCGGGACCAACTGCAATTGGAAGACTTGGAAATGATCGATTTCGGTGCAAAGCCGTGCAAGGACACCCCCTTTCGTCTCCGTGCATTCAAGCTGAGACCCCATAATCAGAAGGATGAGAGGAATTGGGCTCATCTCCAAGTCATCGGAATGCTTGAAAGACTGGTAGCGTTTGGTCATCGACAAAAGACGATTGCAGTGGATCGAGAAGAAGAGGAAGAGAAGCACCCTCGCAAGCGGCGGCGCGTATCTCGACCTTTGGACCATCTCTTGGATCCTCTACGATCTGATGACGCGAGAGTGAGACTTGCTGCTTTGCAGGCCCTACCGTTTGTGCTTGAGACTTGCCATTTGCAATGCTCGCTGTTAACCGAGCTTTTGGCCCTGTTGCACACCTGTGCAGGCGACAAGCGTGACCACATTGCATCGTGGGCACTGCTGGCCATTGCAAGGTAGGAATATTTTCAATGTTGAAGTTCTATTACTAAGCCATTCTTTTTGATAGCTGCGCTCACCAAGATGTTGCGTCTGAGATCAGCATTGCGGACTGGACACAACATTGGCGTGTCGGCATTAGATCATTGACCTTCTCCGCCACATCTCGTGCTGCAGCACTAGAGCTTCACGCCATCGTTGCAAGGAACCTAGTTCCCTATCATGATATCGGCGAAGATATAGAGACTATAGTCACATCGGCTGACGCGAGTGGACCGGCTGTCCTGTCCGATTCAGGCCTCTTCCTCATGACCCATTTACTTCATGCCAGGATTACTGAAGTACCGGGTGCTAGTCTCGCGGCATCCCAGCATGTTATTCGATGGCTTTTCGCACGATGGGATCCAGGTATGAGCTCATCTCTCGAATCTGTCTGTTCATAACGCTAACCTTGATAAAGTCGACAAGTTCTTTGCTGATAATTATGCCAAGCATGCCCAGCCGCATAGCATCATGACCCTGCTTCGAACATGCCTGGGCCTGCATCGGGTAGACTTGTCTCCAACTTCGATCACTTCGTGCGGGTTTGTTGCACAAGCATGGCAGCACCACCTGGATACTCAGGATTTTCTTCGATATATCCTGCTCCTGGACAACCCAGTGGCCGAGAGAACAGAATGCTCATGTCTTTCATGCCCAAAAGATGACTCATCTAGTAACACGATTCACATACTAAACACAGCACATTTTCAATCATCCAGGAAAGTCATCTTGGAGCTTCTGTATCCCAAAAGCAATGATATTCTGGAGAGCTGGAAGAACTATGCTGTTGAACGGCCCTATACAACGTCTGCAGACAGGTTTCGAAGTACATTTTACAGCTGTATTTTGATGGCGCTTCTGATGAGGCATTTTGTGAACTTCGATTCGGTGCAATTGACCTCCATCGAAACGAATCTGATAGGCCTGTGTACAGAGCTCATGTCATTTCTGCGAGGTGGAGACACTGGTGACCCGAAAGGCGTCAGCATTCTCTATGATATATTATTCCAGTCGATACACCCGTATGTACCGCTATGCGGGACTCCAGATTTCCAACACTTATCAGGAAAGGAACCCCATATCTTGAAGCTTTTCATCATAATCGCTAAGGTGTTGATCGACCGTGTGGCACAAAACGACGAGGCATCCGTTCCAAATGATGACCTAATGGACCTTGATGATTTCTCGAACGTACGCAGTCAAACCCATCCGGAATCTCTCATGTCTGTGATGCCAAGAAGATATCTCTCGCTCGATATGTGGTCTGGCTCCTTCAACCTCGTTGTCCGCGGCCGTTTGCTTTTGATTGCTGCTGTCAATGACAATCCCGATATGGCAGGATACGTGCCGTCTCAGTTCATTGACCAATTCGTCTCCCTATCAGACGAAGAAATAATTTCAAGCCAGCGGTTACTTCAAGACATTCTCGTATCCGATGTCGTGCTTGATGAGACCCATGCAACCAGTATTCTCGAGCGGCTTGCAGGGATTCTCTCCTCCAACGCGTACGATCGATGTGAGGTTGCGCTGGGAATGTGCTTAGATGGTCTGGCTGGCCTGGAAAAATTCTGGTCGTCCTCGGGGGGCAGTGGTGGAGTCGACGCTGGTTCACAGATGTACTCGTGGTTCATCAATGCAGCCTTGAACAAAGGTGTTGCCTCGCCTGAAGTACTGAAACGAATGGCTAGATTGTTACTAATTCTTATGCGAACGAGCCCCGAATACGGAACAGACGATTCTGACCTTCCGTCGCCACGATCCAGCCTCTTCACCGTGCTAGAAAAAGGCAACGCGTCCGTCAAGTTTTATGTTGGCAGTGAACTTCACAAAGTCTTCAAGCTATTTATCCTTAAAGATCACGACGACGTCTTTGTGGACATAATGGGAAAACTTCCTCGCGATTCGGATTGGCTGGAAGGGATATATGCACGACTCTTCGTCTTCGAGAAGCTCGCGTCCAACTGGCCCACGCTATTGCGTCGATGCATTTATCACCTCTTCGAGACGGCCGGGAAATTACCGGAGTGTGTTGAGCATGCAACTCGATGCGTCAAGAACATATCTTTGGCTCTCAAAGTTGATGGTCCGCGTGAGGTATTTGCTTTGTTTGCGCCACAGATGTTGTTTACGTGGCTAGCTCCAGACGAAAAAGACAAGGATCGAAAGCCAGGAGACATTGAGAAGATACCCTTCCAAATCTTTGGATTCTCCAGTCTCCAAGGGCTCCTTGAGGATGCACAAGAGGAAATGACAGCGCTATTGGTCATGCGTGACCAAGACCAATACATCAAGGAGCTAGGTAGATTACTGGACGTTAATGATGCTGTTCTTTTGCGGAGATCTTTCACAAAGATTATTGCTTACTCCGTCGCCTGGGACACCTGCTCTCCGCACACTAAGAGCTCCAAAATTTACGTATCTGGCGAGGCTCGAGTGAAAAAGATGCTCGGTATATCAGCCTTTGGGGAGCTGATCAACCTCCATTTTGCTGACATCATCGCTCTCTTCTTCAATCTGATCAATCACGAGAACAAGGTTGAGGAATCTTACGAGAAAAAGGAGCCTTTCAAATACGCTGCCAAAATTATGCGGGAAATCAAACGTTTCAGCTGTTCCGATGTCGAATTGCCCCCGAACCAACAGCCAACGTTCAGACCAAAGTACCTGGGACTTGAAATTCAACACTTGTGTGGCCGGACGCAGCACCAGACTAGTACGCTCTACACTCCGCCCCTGCTGACATCTATTGCAAGAAAACTTCTCAATACTGTGCATCCAGCCCTCGGCTCACTGCATGCCTGTTCGGTCTTGCGGAAGCTTCGGACTCTCATATCACTCGCGGGAGAGAGTGCAACGCAAGGTTATCCACTGGAAATGTTGTTGCAGTCTGTAGGCGCCTTTCTTACTGACCCCGAATGTACTGATGATGCCATTGGCATTATTCAATATCTGATGAGTCAAGGCTCAGTGCATCTACTACAAGTCCCATCATTTGTTGCTGGTATCACTCTGTCGATTCTCGGCTCGCTGAGAGCTTTGTTACATTCGACCAAGGCAAGTACTACACAAGAGAGCCAGTACAAAAACACAAAGTCCAAAGCTGAGGCATTTCATGCATGGATCGGCCAATATCTCGAAAGATACAACTCGCCAGCGCTAAATGATCAGCTGCGGATGCATTTCAAGACACTGGTGCAATCAGCACTGCAGACTACAGTGGTTGGTAATGCCAATTATGATACCGCAGAGAGCCATCTCTTGCACCAACTCCTTAAAGACGAACAGATGGATAGGAGCTTGTTGAGTCGACCGTCCCGGGAGCTTGCTCTTTCGATGTTGTGCTCAAATTTTCAAGGACCAGAATCCTTTCGCACCGATATTTTTGGCAAAGACGATCTATCAATTGCAAATGCTGCTGTTGTTTGGAAGTCATGCAAAGGTTTAATGAATAGGCAGTATCTATCTTGGGCTGCTCGTGTCTTGGGCAGAGCTTTTGCTGCATCTGGACATATCCACGAAGAACTCCTGCAGGAGTCAAATCTGTCGAAGCTCAAGGAGCTAATTCTTGCACAAGACGATTGGGGGGACTCAAGGGGCGGAATCCTTAGTCTCCTACAAGAACTAACACTGGGGCATGACGCTCAGGTGCTTGGGCTTGCTGAGACCGCTCTTCGTTTGATTGTATCTACGTCCGATGATGCTCTCGCGAGTCTTTGTCAAAGATACCTTTCCGAGTCTCTTGCGGCCGCCTCTATTTGGATGCCGTATGAAGTTCCACCGTCGGAACTGGACCCCACACCACAAGAGTTATCGCTAGATGAACATCTTCATGCTGATGCCATACTGTCAGACCATTGGATTCGTGACCTGTCGATTGCGATCGCTCAAGCTGTGCCGAACGACCACCTCTTACTATCCTTAGTGCCGATACTGCGAAAGGTTCCCGGCTTTGCTGATCAAGCTTTTCCATTCATCCTCCACTTAGCTCTTTCCGTCTCTACTCAAACCCATCATGCAAGGAAACGGGAGATTTCCTATGCATTCGGTGCCTGGTTTGAGAATAGCAAGATCGCCCCGAAGAATAACCTCAAAATGCTACTCAATGCTATTCTATTTCTGCGCACGCAACCCGTTCCGGGAGAGAAATCTACTGCAGAGCGTCTGCGATGGCTTGATATCGACTACATGAAAGCTGCTGCTGCTGCCGCTGAATGTGGCATGTTCAAAACTGCTCTTTTATTTGTGGAGGAAGTCTGCAGCCAGCCGACGAGATCATCCCGCCGCTCATCCACTTTAAACTCCGACCAAAACGATATTCCGACATCCCTTCTGCTTAGTATCTTCGAGAGCATTGATGATCCAGATATGTACTATGGTGTACAGCAGAGCGCGAACTTAGCCACCATTTTGGCGCGTTTTGAATATGAGAAAGATGGCCCGAAGAGCCTGGCCTTCCATGGCGCTCAATATGACAGCCACATCAGACGGCAGAATCCTGAATCAAACCAGGACGTGCAGTCGCTAGTCAAAGCACTTGACGTTCTAAGCCTGAGCGGACTGTCTCAGTCGCTTTTGCAAGCGCAGAAAACTATTGGAATGACACCTGCTTCACTCGACTCGATGTTCCGAACAGCGAGAAAGCTTGAGCAATGGGATATACCTGTTCCCAGTACTAGCAGCAGCAACTCTATTACAGTTTATAAAACTTTCCAGGCAGTCAACAATAGCTTAGACTATCCCACCATCTTGCTAGCAATTAATGAAGGCTTAGAGAGCACCATGAACACATTGGTCAAACAAGACCTCGGCGCTACGGCGCTCCACGATAGTTTGCGAACTCTGGCCACTTTGGCCGAGATAGATGAGGTCCTGAGTTCGCGTGGTTCTCAACAATTCGAGGAGATTCTAGCTAGATTCCAGACACGAGCAGGTTGGATGAAGATTGGACGGTATGCTACCCTTCATGTTTACACATTCAAAGCTGACAGGAGAAATAGCTTCGACGACGTCAATCAAGTCTTGTCATGTAGAACGACTACCTTGAGCACTCTAAGCCAACAGCCTCGTCTTCAGCAAATGATAAATGTTAAGGTACTTGATACCCGACTCGTCGAAGTGCAAAGTGCTTTATTAGCTTCCAGCATTAACCGTGCCCACAACGCACTGCAAGAGTCACTGTCTCTTGCCACTTCGATGATTGGCCTGATTGAGCCCTGCCTTGAAGTTGGTGTATATTCAGAGGTGGCGATTCAAATGGAAACCGCCAATGCATTATGGGATCAGGGAGAAATGGCATCGTCTATTGGCATGCTGCAATCCTTGGACAATGTTCTTTTGCTCAAGAAGCAGACAATTCCTGTCGGGAGATCTAACTTGCTCTCTAGAATTGGTCAACAAGTCTCAGTCGCTAGGCTGGAAAAGGCCGACCGAATCATCGAAAGGTACCTCAAACCAGCACTCAAGGAATTGAGAGGGAGAACACGTGGAACTGATCCCGGGGAGGTCTTTCACCAATTTGCAGTATTCTGCGACCAGCAACTTCAAGATCCGGACAGCCTAGAAGATCTTGAGCGCCTTAAGAAATTGAGCAAAGACAAGGCGGAAGAGGTCAAATCTTACAAGAGGCTCTATAGAGACGCTGCAACAGCTCATGATAAGAAGAAATACTTGGACTACCTCACTAAACACGAGACGTGGCTGAAGCTAGATGAAGAAGAACTGCAACGTCACAACTCGAGCAGAGACGAATTCTTGCGACAATGTTTAGAAAATTATCTTCTTTCTCTCGCTGCTTCCGATGATCACGATGGCAACGCCTTACGATTCTCTGCTCTATGGCTTGAGCACTCAGAAGACACACTCGCGAATGATGCTGTCTTGAAGTATCGAAAGGATGTTCCAAGCCGAAAATTTGCTCCCCTCATGAATCAGCTCGCCTCACGGCTTCAGAATACGAGTGTGAAGTTCCAACAGCTTCTGTTTGACCTTGTCCTGCAGATTTGCACCGAGCATCCGTATCATGGCATGTACCAGATATATGCTGGTGCGAACAGCCGTACCAACCCAAGAGATGAATCTGCCGTTTCGAGAAAAACTGCAACCGTCAAGATTGCTGAAAGGCTAGGAAAGCAACAAACAACGGAGCAAATCTGGGCCGCGATTCAGTCGACCAATAAGTACTATGTTTTTCTGGCGGGCGAGAAGGACGAACAGAGATACAAGACTGGGAGAAAGATATCTCTGAAAGACTCACCAGCTTTGGGTCGTCTCCAAACGTCCTTCAACAAGTACAAAGTCCCTCCACCAACGATGCAGATCGAGTTGTCCGCAGTCCTCGATTATTCCAACGTTCCTCACATAGTTCGACTCGAACCCCAGATGACGATTGCATCTGGTGTCAGCTTGCCAAAAATTATCACAACTCTTGGTAGCAATGGGGCGAAGTTCAAGCAACTGGTTCGATATAAGATCACCATTTCTTCTATCTTGAAAGCTAACAGAATCTAGGTTAAAGGTGGTGCCGATGATCTTCGACAAGACGCGATAATGGAGCAAGTCTTCGACCAAGTTAGTCAACTCTTAGAAAGTAACCGCTCCACACGTCAGCGGAATCTAAGCATCAGGACTTACAAAGTCTTGCCATTGACTAGCACCGCTGGCGTTATTGAGTTCGTTCAAAACACAATGCCTCTGCACGAGTATCTGATGCCAGCTCACGAGCGGTATTATCCGAAAGATATCAAGGGAAGTCAGTGCCGCAAAGAAATCAGCGACGCGCAAAAGACCTCTGTTGAAAACCGGGTCAGGGCATACCGCAATGTCACTGACCGGTTCCACCCCGTCATGCGCTATTTCTTCACAGAGAAATTCAACAATCCAGATGTATGGTTCGTGAAACGACTGGCATACACAAGAAGCACGGCAGCGATCTCCATCCTGGGGCATGTGCTTGGCCTCGGTGACAGACATGGGCACAATATTCTTCTAGACACCGAGAGCGGGGAAGTAGTGCACATTGATTTGGGGGTGGCGTTTGAAATGGGCCGTGTGTTGCCTGTGCCTGAGCTGGTTCCTTTCCGTCTGACTCGTGATATTGTTGATGGCATGGGCATCACGAAGACCGAGGGCGTGTTTCGACGCTGCTGTGAATTTACACTGGAAGCTCTGCGGAAAGAGGCGTACAGCATCATGACCATCCTGGATGTGCTACGGTATGATCCTCTCTACAGCTGGTCGATATCGCCGGTTCGTTTGGCCAAAATACAACAAGCTCAGAGTGCCGCGCCAGCAGCAACGGATGTAGGCAATGCCAGTGAGAGACCAAAAGAGGCGGTCAACGAGTCAGGGGAAGCGGAGCGGGCTTTGACAATCGTGAACAAGAAGCTGTCAAAGACGTTGAGCGTCACCGCCACGGTGAACGATCTCATCAATCAGGCAAGCGACGAGAGAAATTTGGCGGTGCTATATTCAGGTAAGCTTCCCATCACCACCTTCGACAAGGCTTTCTCTCACATGAATAGGTTGGGCTGCATATGCATGAAGAGAGAGATGCAGATATCTCGGAGCTGCATGGCATCCAGACAGCATCGAAGATTCCTGTTCTGTCCTGTACCGTATACTTACCCTGCCGTTTCCCGTGGACACTTTCACTTTCACGGCAAAGCGGGCGCTGTCACATTCGCTTCGCCGATATGTAATTATTTAAGATACATAGCAAGTGGTTCCGCGAGGTGGCTGGAACTTGCACCCGAATACGATTTGCAGGCTTTTTGGATTATTCAGAAATGATGCACGGCGTATCGCGACCCAGTTCCTGAGCATCATAGGCATCCATCTCGATGTCGTGCTAACCAACCTAGGAGCTTGACCCGGGATCTGGGCGCGAAGCTTTGGGCAGCATGAGAGCTTAGAAATGCTGCACCGTTGCACTGTGCCGAGGCGGGGACCCCACCCCCACAATTCTACCCCTCGTGGCATTCTTGGAAGCGAGCCACGCCCACGCCCACGCCCACGCCTCTTGCCTGTTCCCAGTGGAGAATCCACCGCGCGCGACCTTTCTTCTGTGAATCGCGGACCATCCTGCTCTCTCTCACCGCGTGCTCCTTTCTTACCTTTACGTCTATATTTGCACTTTTATGCTTCGGTGTTTGAGCCAGAGGGCGAGCAGTCCAGCATCTGGTGCGCCTCAATGGGCCCCAGTGGGCTCCATTGATGAGGCAAAGCGCTGTCGTCCGTTGTCTTCTGCAAGATGGGCTTTTCAAGACCAAGACTCCCACGCCGAGAGCATTTCATGGGATCGGATACGTCCACATGTTAATGAAAGCAGCGTCGGGGCAGGATGGAGAGGATTTGTTGCGGATTCCATCGCCGGTCTCCAGCACACCTGACCACTACCCCGCAACTTGTAGATCGCGATCAGTGAGATTCTGCAAGGCGGACCTATTCCCAAACGGAAAGTCCCCCGCGCAAGCCACCATCTTGTCGGAAGTGTCGCTCTTGATGCCATCTGAGGTACCACATCTGGTGCTGGCCTTCAAGAGGCATTAGTGGACAAGTGCCAACGGGAGGCTCATTTGCCTGAATATCCTCCAATGGCGCCACATCAGCCCTGCCTCGGAATAAGAACGGCGTGGATGACAGGTGAAAACCATCTCGCGCGAGGCAATGCCATCTTGAGCTCCGAAGCAAGCGACCGGAGAACGTTCCCAATAAAAATGAAGTTGATCAGCAGGCTGTATCTAAGAATGATAAACCGAGGAGGCACATGAGAATAGATTCTTTTTGTCCTCGCTAGAGTGAATGCGAAGATGTGAACGTAAGTATTTGAACTTTCATGAAACCGCCTTCTGAGATCATATTTCCTTCACCGACCAACGAGCTCGCCAGTAGCACTTGTGTCATTTCGATCTCAGAGCTACCTCTACGTATATGTTGATCACTGATCATGAATTCCTTTTTACCTCTTCTGTTGGTCCTTCCTCTCGCCTTTGCTTCTCCAGTTAAACGTGCTGGAACACCGACTGTCACGATCGCTTCACCTGCAGCCACCATTATAGGCTCCACTGGGACTTCAGTTGAAACCTTTAATGGAATCCCATTTGCACAGCCACCGACTGGGTCTCTCCGTCTGAAGCCTCCTCAGTCTCTTACTGCCCCTCTTGGTACAGTCACGGCAACTGGAACTGCTCAGGCATGCCCTCAATTCTTTTTCAGTGATGCCACAAGTTCATTTCCTACTGATGTTCTTGGGATATTGTTGGACACTCCACTATTTCAAACGATCACAGACGTGAGTACTTCAGTACCTACCCCCAGAGCAATACTGACTACGCAACTTTTGTCTAGGCTGGCGAAGATTGTCTCACTTTGAATGTGAACCGTCCTGTTGGGACAACTTCTACCTCAAAACTTCCAGTGCTGTTTTGGATTTTCGGAGGCGGTTTCGAGCTCGGATCCAGTTTGATGTATGATGGTGCCTCTCTTGTGGCTGACAGTATCACCGATGGCCAACCAATTATCTTCGTCGGTGTCAACTACAGAGTTGGCGGCTTCGGGTTCTTGCCCGGCAAGGAAATTCTCGCAGACGGCTCATCAAACCTGGGGCTATTAGACCAAAGACTTGGACTTCAATGGGTTGCGGACAACATTGCAGCCTTTGGGGGAGATCCAACCAAGGTAACCATCTGGGGCGAATCGGCTGGCTCAATTTCCGTTCTGGATCAGATGGCTTTGTACGACGGAGACATCACCTATAATGGCAACCCCCTATTCAGAGGAGCTATCATGGATTCTGGAAGCATTGTGCCTGCCGATCCGGTGGATTGCCCAAAGGGACAAGTGGTCTATGATACCGTGGTTGCTACTGCTGGATGCTCATCTGCTGCAGACACTCTAGAATGCCTCCGAGGCCTGGACTACGAGAACTTTTTGAACGCAGCCAACTCTGTCCCTGGTATTCTGAGTTATTCATCCATTGCCTTATCTTACCTCCCTCGTCCGGATGGTGTGGTGCTTACTGCATCACCTGAAGTATTAATCGAAAGTGGCAAGTATGCTGCTGTTCCATTTATCATTGGAGATCAAGAGGACGAGGGCACGCTCTTTGCTCTCTTTCAATCAAACATCACCGATACTGCGCAATTGGTCACCTATCTCTCTTCGTATTTCTTTCACGATGCAACAACAGCTCAAGTCGAGGCCTTGGTCGCAACATATCCCGATGATGCCGCGGATGGTTCACCCTTCGGCACTCTTTTCTTCAACGAGTGGTATCCTGAATTCAAGCGCCTCGCAGCAATCCTCGGCGATGCGTCGTTCACGCTCACTCGGCGAGCATTTCTAAACCTTCACACTGCGGTAAATCCATCGGTTCCCGCCTGGTCATACTTAGCATCGTACGATTACGGGACCCCTATTCTCGGGACCTTCCACGCCAGCGACCTCCTCCAGGTATTCTATGGAATCTTGCCCAACTACGCATCGGCTTCCATCCACTCTTACTATTTCTCATTCGTGTACAACCTAGATCCAAACACTGGCTCGAGCTATATGAATTGGCCGCAATGGAGCGCAGCCAAGGAGCTAATGCAGTTTTATGCGACTTATGGGACATTATTGGTGGATGACTTTAGATCAACTAGTTACAATTACATTGTAGCGAATGTGGCGAGCTTTCGTATTTGAGAGAGGGAACACGGCATGGAAAGGTCTTTGGATATGAAAGTTTCTGAACACCCGGTATAGGTAGCAGAAAGCGCATGAAATGCGACATGGAGATTCCTAAAATAGTCTACTGTGTGATTGGACTGTCGAGCGCGAGAGCGAGCCAGAGGTGGTAGGGTAGGCACTACTGTAGTGTGTTACAGAAATCCTTGTGGGCGCAAGTGTCGATCTCTAAGGTCACGCATTGTGTATCCCTGCTGTCTCCAATCGTTTCGCTAAGCCACAAGCCTGTAGAGCCTCAACAGCGTACTTCTGGGCATCTTACAGGGAAGTGGACCCGGTAGTGCGGTGGCGGCTGAGCAGGCTGATCCGTCAGCACAGCAGCACAGGTGCACAGGTCATGCAAATCCTTACCAGCAAACTTTATCTACTGACATCGGCTCACATGTCTTCCTTTCTCTTCAACGATCACGCAAGAGAGCAAGGCAAATGCTAGAATTCAGCAGCGAGGAGGGCGGCAAAACGCAATGTCGTACTTGCAACACCGGCGCCATGATTCAAGCCAGCACAGCGACACTGACGGAATCAGCTTCTCGGACTTGCGGTCGTCGAGTACGTCGTACAAAGCCCTGGCCGGCACCGGGTACGAAGAGCTGGATCTGGGGGATGAGCGGAGCTCCTTGAGACCCATTATCGATAGAAAGCCGGTCCTGAGTGCCTCGCCGACCTTTGCTCCGGCCCATCCTGTCAATCATGATTTTATGCGTGGTGCGCCCGCCAGTCTCTTGCCCCAGAAACAAGTTTGGAGAACGACGATTTGTTTGCTGTTAGGAATGCTTTCGATTCCGTTTTATGTCCTTTGTGGGTTCGCGTGGCATTATCATGATCGCCCTGTCGAGTCAAAGAATCAGAGTAATAGTTTGAACTCGTTTGGAAACAAGGTATGAGATGTGACTCGTACATTGAGATCCTTTACTGAACCAAATGCAGCTCGCCACAGCCTTTCCTTTTGTCTTCTCACTGGTCGTTGGCCACACTGTGAGGCAAGTTGGATCATGGAAGCTGGAACGAGGGACTAGTCTTGGATCTTTGGAACAGATTATGGGCAGCTTGGCTCTCGGCTCAACGATTATCACGCAGGTGCTTCTCCGTCGGCCTAATATTTTGGCACTTCTCCTTCTGGCAACTTGGGCTTTGTCCCCTATTGGAAGTCAATCTTCACTCCAGCTTTTAACAGTCGGTGTGCACCCTACCATGAGCAATATTACAATACCTTACTTCAATACCGATGCTGAGCCTGGATTCTCAGAAGGCGATCTTTGGAATGGACCTTCGCTCAACGCATTATTCTCTTCTTCCTTAATGGCACCTGCTTCAATCAGAAACTCAAGCATGGATTTATGGGGGAACGTGAAGATCCCGGACTTTTCCAGACTTGTTTCGTCAGCGAACTCAACCGGATGGACGAATGTTCCCGTCCCCTTACCAAATGCTACATATTCCTCCGTTCTTGGAATTCCCTTGGGTGACGTCCCAACGCAAGGAAACACTACGTTCACAATCGAGACCTCGTACATTGCGCTTGATTGCTACAACAACGTCACTGCAACTGACGCATTCTACAATTACACCGAGATTGGTAGCACAAATGGCACAATGCCAAACGGAACGTATTACGCTATCATTGGGCCCAGCAATGGACTTCCAGAAAACAGCAGCACGTTCGCGAGTGATGTCATTCGGACATTCTCTATTGCTATCAATGGCTTTTATGATGATGGAACCTACGGCTCAGTTCTGGAGTTTATCAATGACAACAGGACCTATGAGCCCCGAACAATACTTTACCAAACGAAGTACGGAGGAGTCAGTGCCTGGTGCCCGATAACAACAAAATACGTCGAGTCAGCTGTCGAATGTGCGGGTACTGATTGCTCCGTCGTTGCAATTCGTCCTTCACTACTCAAACACCCGAATGCCAACTTGACAAATCTGGGGTTTACGGGAGCTTTCGATGATTTCTGTGGGTACATCATGATGGCTTCGTCTGCCTTGTTACACGACGGGACATCTTCTGCTCTCGAACTATTTATTGGGGACCCGGATTCGGCTCCACAGGCAGGGCTTGCCTATACAAACATTACTGGCATCAGCGCTAGTGATCTCGGAATCAGGCTTCAACAGGTTATCAACACATACTGGTTCGGATCTTACGACCCAGTCAGCATGATGGGCCATCTCAACCTCAATATGTCAGACGAAGACCGTACGGTCAACCTCACGGTGAACGCCACGGCAACGAACATAGTCTACAATGAAGTCTACGTGTTGCACTTTGGGTGGTTCTTCGCCCTCCTTCTCGCGACAAGCACAATGATGGGCGCTGCACTTGTTGGAGCTTTCTTCACTTGGCAGATAAAGGGACCGGAGATTTTGGGACCTTGTTCTACGCTGTTGAGAGACACTCCTTACGTGGGTGGAGTGAAGGCGGGGACGACAATGGACGGGCTTGAGAGGACGAGAAGGGAGGGTGATATGAGGATTAAGTTGTTGGATGTTGATCCTAATAATGAGGTAGGCTATCTTGCAATTGCGGAGGATATTGGGAGACCTGGGGGAGGTTTGATTCGGGGGAGGTACTACCGGTAGAATTTGAGTATGAATGAATTTTAATCCACCGCCCCTCGATCAAGTGACAAGAGAAAAACCACATAAATCATGCAAAGACTGCAGGAATCGTCGAAGACATGAGGCGTCACCTTCAGAATGAGATAGGGGGGATACTCACGTGGACTAACAACCCCTCACCTTAACTGACATCGTTATCAAGCACCCACCCCACTTTCAGCTTATCTCGACTGAACTGCATACAGTCACTAAAGCCTTACATCTCCCATACCTGTACACATACTCTCGTTTTCCGTTGTACATATTAATGTTTTAGGTCATCTCACAACTTCATTCACATCTTCTAGTCATCTTTTTCACAAAGCTATCATTGATACGAACTTCAATACATAACTATGGGCAGCATCGAGGCGCCCTCTAATCTTACATATGGGACCTTCCGGTATATCACAAAAGGGATCAAGCCAACAGAAAGCAAACATCTGTACCACCTCCCCGAAACATCCGAATTTGGCGATGTACGATCACTTCCCATGACGGATATCCGCTCCTCTCTGGACTTAGCCTCAGATTCGCCCTACAAACTCAACAAACAAGGTTTCACGGCTCGCCGTCATTCCACCGCTCTGAAATCCCCACCATACACCCACTCTAGCTGGAATAACGAGGCTCTCCTCAAAGAAATCTACATACCCGAGATCGAAGCCCTGCTCCTCCAAGTCACAGGCGGGAAAACAGTGTTCACGGACTCAGTAGTGATGCGCAACAACATCCACACCGAAGTCGACGGCCTAGCCCGAGAAGAAAGCACAGAAGAGGTCTCCGAGTTCCCGAAGTTTGTGGGCACGAAATTTGGAGCTGGTGGTTCGCCGGCACCGAAAGTGCATCTCGATTATGCGCCGAGTGGCGCGAGGACGCATATCAGGAGGTATCATGCGAGAGTCACTGAGTTGTGCTCTGAGATTATTGAGGCGGAGGATAGGCTGCTTGCAAAGGGTGTTTCGCCAGCGGAGCTGAAGGATTATTATGATGGCCCTCGGTGGGCGATGTTCAGTGTTTGGAGGCCGTTGAAGACGGTGAGGAGGGATCCGATTGCGTTGTCCGATTGTAGGACTTTCCCAAAGGATGATTATGTTGATTTCAATGTTCTATTTCCTTCGGCTGGGGGTGGGGAGTGCCATAAGGAGGAGGTTTTCCTTGCGTATGGATCGGAGGGTCATGCGTGGCATTGGATTTCGAATCAGCAGCCTGATGAGGTGCTGATTATTCAGTTGTTTGACAGTGAAGCTGAGAAGAGTGGTCTTGGGGTTGCCGGAGGTGTGATGCATTCTAGTGTGCACATTGATGGAACTGAACACGAGGAAGCGAGGGAGAGTGTGGAGGTGAGGTGTACTGTGATATGGTAAGACTTAGACTCATATTCATCTTGATAATGTTACAATATTCCTTCCTATCCTCTTTTTTTTTTTTGAACACAATGCATACGATACAGCTAATTTCCACCCCTCAAATAATCCCACTTCCCGATCGGCGCCCCGTGACTTCTGAATAATGCATACACCATTCCAACATGGAAATAGAAGTTCGGCACCCCATATTCTTGAACGTACTCGAGCCCCTCCATTCTAGCCCCCAATTCCCGCACCGTCACAGTCGCCACATCTCTTCCTTCAAATTGCTCTCTCGTCGTGTTTTCCAGCAGCTTAATCGTACTGGCGAGTCGGGCTTGCAAGTCCACTACTGTCGCTCCCTTCACCTCGTTGTTAGGCAAAGGAGTTCCAAGAACTACAACGATAAGATTTTGGGCGATGTTGCATATGTTCTGGACTTGGAAACTGAGAGGGTTCATGTCTGGTGCTAGACGCCATGACAGTACGGAGGATTCTGGGACGCCGGAGGCAGTGCTGTGGGAAATGCCTTTGGTGAGGATGTGAGAGGTGTTGCGCAGGGCGCGGAGGTAGAGGGGGATGAAAACATCGTGGATATTAACTGAAGAAGACATTGTTGTTTTTAGTTTTCAGTTGTTTGGTTTTGAATGGAGTGTTCTTTGGTGTAGGTGATGTATATTCTCGATGACTTGTGTTTGTATGAGAGATGATGATTGAAGTCTAAGCAGAGGACATGTCAATGAGTTTATATACTATTTCAAAGAGAGTTCGGGAAATTGATTTCCATCGCGAACAATGGCGATATCATTAAAGGCGGAGGCGTACATGGGCGGGTGAAGCTTAACCCCGCAGCCATTCAGGGGCTGCGGCTCCCACATCCAACCCCTGGAGAGATCTCGGCTCCCACCGGCCCTATTTCTGAGCACAGCTCGAGGCAATTGGAGCAATCCCGTAGAGAGGAACTGAATTATATCAATTAGATTGCATTAAAATCCTAGCTGTCATAAGTCTAAAAATGTGAAGTGAAAAGAAACAAAACAAGCCACACAGTTATTAAACACCGAAGTTCTCCTGTAACCCCTGTCCTCCAGAATATCACGCCTCTATAATCCTCTTCAAAATCTCCTTTCTAAATCTTCAGATCACTGCAACCCTTTAAGTATCTCTCCAATCGCCAAGAAGTCTGATAACAGGACTCAGCCAAGATTCCCATTCCGCCAGGTCTGTGCTAGCAGCACCCGGCTTTAACATCGAAATCAAGATCCGGTAATCCCCATTAGGAAGATACTCATAGTCGTTACCATCTGGACCGATGGTATCGAAATACACCGCTCCTATCTTCAAGTCAGCAACTATATATTGTTTAGGAGTGTAGAAAGGAAGACTTACCCCAGAAGAAGGTAACAGTAGTTTGCTCTGGAATGAAATCAATGGATGATTCTGACGGATCATCATCGTTGTTCTGCGAGTTGTCTGGCAGCCACCCATAACTCGGGACTCCCTGCCATGTATCATGCGGCGTGTGATTAGTATCCATGTATGGTATTTTGATTGTGGGATCATATCCATAATGCGTCGGCACGAAAGTTGTGTTTGCCTGCAAGACATGAACCTCGTAATCCGCACCGCCGGTCAGGAAATTGACTTCGATATTCGGAAATTCCCAGGCGGTAAGGTTATAAGCTTCGAACTGAGTGTTGATGCGGATGGTCCAGTTTGCGTTATCGTCAAAGAGACCCGGGTAGTGGAAGACACAGGGTTGCGCGACGTTGTAGTTATTCACACCGTCCGAGATGGTGAAGTTACTGAGATCGATGGCGTTTGTCTTCTGCCGGGAATAGGGAACGCCGAGGTAGGGTATGGAGAATGTCTCGTCAGAGCTAGAAATTGAGATGAACCCGGAGAAGACGGGGGTTTTGTGGATTTGAGCAAGAGAGAGCGTTGGTGGGGTGAAAGTGACAGAGATTTCGTGGGATTGACCAGCGGGAATAGTAACGATTGAGTCAGAGAAAGAGGCCGAACCATAGATGGCGTATTGAGGTAAGCCCCAGAGGTTGGCAAATTGAGGTGTAAGTGCGTCTGGGTAAGGAGCATATTCAGCATAACCTGCTCCTTCGTGCTTAATTGTGTATGTCTGAGACTTTGGAGAAGCGTTGTTGATTTTGATTGTCTGGGGAGCATTGAGGAAGTTATCTGTGTCGCCCAGCTCGATTTGAGAGGGAGTGACGGTGGTTTGGTACTTGATCGCATTGTAAGGATTGATCATTCCAGCTCCTTGGCCCGCAACGGCGGAAAATATTGTGTGGTCGTAGACATACTGCATCGGCGTAGAGCTTGATTGGAGAAGGTTGATAATTTCTGCCACGGAGAGAGCGGGATTTTGTGATTTGACCAATGCATAGCAAGCAGCTACAAAAGGAGTAGCCATTGAGGTTCCCGAGATGATGGCATAACCACCAAAAGCTCCAAGGGGCCAAGTGGAAAGAATCTTACCGCCAGGAGCACCTGAAATATCGAGTTAGAACTGCTGAAGGCCCAAGACTAGGGAGGGGGCAAGGAGATTCGACGAGAACGACTTACTGAGTTGAGGTTTTAAAGCAACCGTGTCCCAAGTTGGTCCAAACGATGAGAAATTGCTGACCATTCCACCAGTAATCATTCTAACACTTGAGGCCGTAGGGTCAGTGAAGCTCAAGGAGTAGGTGTTTCCAGTAGATTTGATGTGTCTCAGTATACTAGCGCCGCTTCGAGGATCAACTACCAGAGTTGTGACAGGGAAAGGAACTTCGAGCTCAGCATCTTGGCTAACAAGATCTTGACCGAGATTGTAGCCCATGAGGTATTGAATAGGATAGGATGATGCCGCACTCATCTGGGTTCCCAGGGGGCAATCCGCTGTGACACCAACAAGGACGATGGTGTTGGCTGGATCAGTAACGGCTGCTCCAGTGGTGTCCCATGCAGCTTGGGTGCAATCAGCTCCATAATAGTAAACTGTCAAGGCTTGAGGAAGAATCAGAGGCCAGACTGCTTGATACTGGAAGCTGGCACCCGTGGAGTCCTTCATGTTGTAGTTTACCGGGAACTTGAGATTGGTGGCGGATCCAGCTCCAAGAGCAGTTTCAACGCTGGCAGGTGTTGACTCCCCATAGATTCCGAGATCTCCATCATTTCCGTTGGCCGCGATGACCGCTATTCCTTGCCCAGTGATGGAATTGACGAGCGTGGTGTAAGGCGTGTCATCTTGGAAAGGGGCCATAGACCCCAGAGACATGCTGATGACATCCACCCCGTCAGCGGCCGCTTGGATCATAGCTGCCATAATCACATCTGTTGTAGTGGAATCCGAAACACAGCTGAAGATTCTATACATGTAGAGAGAGGCTTCTGGTGCGACCCCTGTCATTCCAAAGCCTACGTCTGGAGGATCTACCATTCCCGCGATGCCTTTGAACCGTTAGCAACGTACATTAGATGACTTGGACAACGCACCTGAAACATGAGTACCGTGGCCACCAGCAAAACAAGTCGTCAATGGATCAGGTCCTGGGATCGGATCGTTGCCACCAGGGATCCAGTTATCGTCCACAAAAGCGTAACCTCCAGCAATTTTGAAACCGGGACCAAAGCCACCCCCAAGAGAGGGGTGATTGTAATCGACCCCAGTATCGATGAAAGCAATCTTCATTCCTTTGCCCTTGATCCCGAGAGCATGAACTTTATCAACATCTGCCATCTTCAGAACCGAAGAAGTGTCTACTCCCGTGATGTAGGGGAGTTCCGGGCTGTCGTCCACCGGCGTCCATGTTTTATTGAGTGCTGAATTTGATTTCACTGTAGTTGGAGCAGTGAACTTCCCCACAGATTGAATAGGAGCTGGTTTGTTGACGAGCCGGTTTGGGTAGACTGCAACTACCTCTGGAATCAATTTGAGAGTATCGTTGACCTGGGAGAGGGTAATGTTTTGACTGAGCTTAATCGAAAGTCCGTAAAAGAGCTTGGAATTTGTAAATTCCCTTTGTACTTGGTAATCGAGGTTCAGATCGATGGCTCGTCTGTGGAACTCATCGTGTGAGCGCTTCCCAAGTGGTGCATCTGGCTTGAGTTCGACGATAAAGGAGGACTGCCCAGGTGACTTTGAGAATGGAAATGCTCCCTTGCTTGGGGTTGGAATGACTATCTTCGAGACAGGGTCTGAGGAAGCGAGTGATACCAGGCAAACAAGCCAGAAGAGGGAGAGCAACATGGTTGATAGAACTTTGGGATTGATGATCAAACTTTTGATGTGACAACACTTTTTATATAGACTAAATTATGCATTTTACTTACGATCATAACAATATTGAAGCTAAACTGGTGATGCAAGGAGGTTCGAACTTCTCATCTCATTTCTTTTGAGAGAAAAGGGAATCTCGTTGCACTCCTTCAAATGCCAAGATTTATGTCTCGTAAAACCTTATTGGGTTTTGAAGCTAGAGACATGGGATTATGAGAGCTCAAAATCATCTTTCTCGACGATGGTAGCCAGGCAGTGCAATGTAATGTGACTACCTTGCAGCCTTTCATTGCCTGCAGGCAGCGCTTTGACATCGCATACTACTTCGAGCGGCGTTGGACCCCAGTCCACAACGATGTTTCTTTCTACCTGCCGCTTGCTGCTCGTATGCTGACAATACAAATCCGTGGCAAGACACTGGATGGACGTTGTAATCATCGTATCCAGGTGTTTGGATCGCCAAAGATAAGATGAAGTGCCTTGCCAATATCTCATCCCAACTTGGCAGGTACGAAGAATCTCCAGGCATTCCGCATCACCGACAAACGATTTGATACTTTGAAATGGTGAGCTGTGAACTTTCAGAAGCTAAACAGAAACTGCTTAAAGCAAAATGGAAAGCAAAGAGCAGGACTGTGACGAAGAGAAGATATAAATATAGCTCGATAGACACAAATAGGCAATATGAACAACTGAGACCTATATCCAACTGAAAAATAGATTTCGCTGCCCCGGATCAGCACTATATTTCTCTTGGTAACATTGTGCTTATATTACGAGGTGCAGCTTGGATAGATATTAGCCGGTCGAATGGTAATTCGGATTTGATCCGGGTACACGAACGAGGGTCCTTTAACGGTAGCGAGCGGCTCAATTGTAGATGAAAAGGGAAGGTGTATCTTGATGCCGTGAGGGTAATTTCTTCTGCAGCATCGAAAGACGAAGGACGAGGCCCAGGTTGGAGGGACTGAAGATCAGATGAAAACCCTGGGAAGACGATTTTCAGACTCGGACCTGATTTGTGGGTTCAGCCGGGCCGCAATCCGAAAGAACGGTGGTCAGAGCACGATGTGATGATTAGGATCCCGATCAGCATTTTGAGGCTCAACTGCTTCGAGAATTGAAGTGATATTGCGGAGTTGACACGTGACCTTGACACTGATGGGACTGCATTCAGCACAGTCCCTCTTGCTCAGACTGTAATTGGAGCACTGATGTACAGATATACTACCAAGAACCTTCACAAATTAATGCTTAAGCCTCAGCGGTTTTGACATTGAGCCGGTTGATCACGTGGACGTAAGCAACCTCATCGCAGCTAAACTTGATCTCATCTCTGCCCAGTCGGCATCAATTAGCCCGCCTCTATCAGGTGTCCATCTGCTCTCGATTGAAATCAACTTACCATTATTATCACCCTCGGTTTCAAATACGAGCATCTGACTCACCTGCCTCAGCCTCAAGCTAAGAAGTCAAGAAACCTGTTCACATCTCCACACAACGATTCGGACCGGAAAGCCAGCGCGTCCCAATTTCCGGCCTTTATATCAACCCTCTATCCTGAGCGATGATTCTGCAGGCTCTGAGCAGGATCATTGAGGTTGATCTGAGTGAAGCAACATGAATAAACGTCATATCGTCGTCTTTTCTGGTGGTAGCGCGGCCAACAACCTCGTTGACGTTTTTGGGAAGGTGGCCGAGGATAAGGAGTGTTCGTTGAGTTAGTGAGTTGATGAGATTGAGAGATCGATATGGCTGAGAGAGAGGCTGATGAAATGAAGTATCATTCCTATATCCGATAATGGGGGTAGCTCGAGTGAGCTTATCAGGGTGTTTGGTGGGCCTGGAATTGGTGATGTGAGGAGTGAGTACTTTCTCTCATTGTCATTTTCTTTTAGAGTTGAGAGGTGAAGGTTGCTTTCAAGTCTGAAGAGGATAAAGAAACATATGTGTTCCACGAGCTTTCAGCAGGTTCCTCTCACAAATTCGTATCACGTGCTCACATCTCCTTCAGGTCGACTCGTCCGTCTTATCCCTGAAGACTCTTCTTCCCCAGAAACAACAGCTATCAAGACCCTCTTCAACCATCGTCTCTCCCCGGACTCTACTTTAGCCCGGCACGAATGGCTGGACATTGTCGAATCCCGGCATCTCCTCTGGACGTCCATTCCCTCTCCAAAACGTGAGCTCATCCGCTCATTTCTCAACACCATCAATCTTGAGATAGTAAAACGTGTCCGGCCGACCTCATCCTTCAATTTTCAGTCCGCATCAGTAGGAAATCTCTTTCTCACCGGTGCTCGCCTCTTCACCGGGAGCTTTGAATCTGCAATCTACCTCGTAGGAGCAATAACTGGCGTTCCAAGCAACGTTAACGTGATACCGGCAATCAACAGCAATTTCAGCCATCATATCTCCGCCGGCCTGCAAGATGGCACCATAATTACAGGCCAAAACGCCATCTCCCACCCCTCGGCACCATCCGCTCCCACACCCGCTGTTCTCACCACCTCTTCCTCGGCGGCCAACTTATTACAGGAGGAAGAAGAGGCAGTAAGCCCAGCAACAACACACGCCCGCACCCTCTCCAAAGAACTCACCGAGCACGACCACATCGAAGACGCCAACCTCCCTGGCTCTCTCCCAACGCTACGGAAGCAATACATCGCCTTCACCAAGACCCACACCTCCGACCTCCCCTCACGTATTGAGCGAATCTGGTATATCAATCCGTACGGCCAAGAGATCCGGCCCGCTCCAAACCCAAAGGTTCTTGAATCCCTAGACTCTGCATCCGCGGTGATCTACTCGATCGGGAGTCTGTACACGAGTATCATCCCCTGCTTGATTTTGAAGGGGGTAGGAGAGAGGATCAGGAGTGGTGGGGTGAGGTACAAGATTTTGATATTGAATGGGAGTTTGGATCGGGAGACTAGGGCGGTCGGGTGTGAGTTCTCGGCGAAGGACTTTGTGGAGGCGGTTGGGAGGGCGTGTAAGGGTGGAGATGTGGGGGAGCAGGAGTGGGCGAGGTATGTGACGCATGTTATTTATTTGGAGGGTGAAGGGACGCCGAGGATTGAGAGGGAGGTGCTGGGAAGGGTGGGGGTTGAGTGTGTGAGGATTTATGGGAGGAGGAGGGAGGTGGAGGATGGTGATGGGGGGATGGTTTATGATGGGATTGCGTTAGGACAGGCGCTGGAGGCTATTATCGGGGGTGGGAAGAAAGGTGTGCTTGATAGGAGTCGAAGGAATACTTTGGGTATTAGTGGGGTTGCGGGATAAGACATTTAGAATGCATAGGAAACAGGTTAATTCAAAGGTGTCCATTTGGCCGGCATGTGGACCGTCAAGCAGAGGTTCAATAGGATGTCGTGGCTGCGTATCATTAATGTATTCATTACATCAAGCCCGATGCTAGAGAAAGACTTCCAAGTCTGTGTATGGAGTCCAGAACGCCTCGAATGCATAATCTTCCATAACGCCATATGCTAACCCATTCCCATTTCATGTACGCCATGCTGCCAAAGTATGCCCAATACCCCCAGCAAGTAATCACTGCGTCTTGATCGGTTGCTTTCCCTTCCTCTTCGCCGTCATAAGCTTCATCTCTAGCGCAAAGACTCCTGTCTTTGGTGTCTTGTGTCCGGGCTTCCCTGGATTGATCACCGTTCTGCACACAGGGCAGCACTTCTTGTCTCCAGCGTGAAGAGCATGATGCAGGCATTCCGAGCAAAAGAGATGGCCTGTTCAGTAAGTCAGTACAGTCCTGAGCCACCACGAAGAACACTATACATACCACAATGTGTAACGGTCAAATCCGTCGGATTGCTCATGCAGATGATACACTCAAACGCCGCCAACCTGACCGGCTTATTCGCCTCAGCCTCATTCTGTGCCTTGATCAACTCCGCCTGCTCCTTAGCCCGCAACGCCTCGTACTGCTTGTCGTCATTCACATCCACCAGATCTACCAACGGGATATTGTCTAGGCTCTGCTGTCTCGTTGACGAGGAGCGGGAGCTGTTTGGTCGTGCGGCCTTGCTTGCTCGCCCCTCGCCCGGTGTCGCAGCCTTGCGTTTCCTGCTCGGAGGAGGAGCGCCGTGCTTGGGGGGGGAAGAGGTCAAGTCAACAACGGAAGAGGAGCGGGTGGTCGGCGGCATCGCTGGCGAATTCGGGCTTGGAGGGTTGAGGAAATCGTCGAAAGGGTCAGGAGATTCCGAACCAGCGACGCGGTACTGCGAGATGGGCGGTACGTGGCGTCTTGCCTGTTGGTTGCTGGGTGGCGGTTGCAGTATGTTTTGGGAATTTTGGGATTGTGAGGATTGCGAGAGGAACGGGTCTGGAGAGGGGAACCGTGGGAGAGCGTCAAAATAATGGGCGTTGTCGAAGATGTCGTCGATGGGGGGTAGGTCGAAATGGTTGAAGTCTTGCTCGCTTTGTGCATCCCAGAGCGAGTTGCCTGCATTGGAGGCTCTGTCGTCGGGCCCTGGCGAGAAGGGTGAATAGCGCGGGTTCGAGCGGCGGGACATGACAGTTGTTGGCGCGCTGCGAAGGCAGAAGTCGAGTAAATTTGTCTGGTGGGTGTGAATGTGAGATTTCTGCCTCCCAGGCGCCAGTAAAATATATACAGTATACAGGGTAAGGAAGGAGTGAGGCAGGCAGTGGAGTCAAAACATTGGAGTGAGGTCGTTGATCGCCTCCGTACTCCGCTCCGTGGTGGGACGAGAATAGCCACCATGGCTAGGCCGCCGCGGCGGGTGTACTTAGTGAGTGAAGTGTGCCGCGCTTCGGCGTTAAGGACGTTACGAGTTAAGGGCGTTATCGATTAGGTCACTCAGGGGCCCACCAGCGCTGCAGTGCCACCCAAAAGTTCTGCAGCCACAGCTGTACTCTGGCTAATTGGGACACACTTCTTTCGCGATACTCCGAGCAAATGCCACGAGAATCACGAGAGACCGCACGCCGCAGAGAATGTCGACAACCCGCTACAATGCTCTGAAGAGGTTGCCGAGCACATAGTATGCTGCTTTCTATACGCGCTGGTCGTTCGAGCAGGCCAGTCGCAAGCTTTGTGCGGCTTGCAAACCCCTGGGCGCATCACCGTCAGGAGTCATTGCAAATCGGACGTCTGCAATGGAGAACCTACGCGACGGACACCGCGAAAGCGGATGATAATGGCTCTGCAGAGTCTGGGGCGGTGTCGAGTAAGTCTGAAGCCTTCTCCGAATCCAAGCTGCAGATTCTGACCTTTCTCAGGACCTGCGAATGCAAGGTATAATGAAATAGGGGTCCAGCAGCTATCCAGCCATGTCTACTCCCAGATTTTCCCAGATAACACAACGCCCCCTCCTCAAGAGCTGGTAGAACTCTCGAAAGATCATCTTCAAAGACATGACTTGCTCGGAAAGAACACCGACAACTCCGAGCCGATTTCTTTCGACCTGCCCGAACTGCAAGGCAGCACACTTGACGAACACTTCTACAAGCTCGGAGTCGATGCTGCAGAACCATACCTTTCCAAAGCAAAGCATTTCACAAGAGCTAATGCTCCTCCAAGGCCGCGGAAATGGGTACGCAAGAGCGGATGGACGAAGTACTATCCAGACGGAAGAACGGAGGCAGTGGATGCGCCGAACGAGGATATGCTATGTTTTGACACGGAAGTGATGTGGAAGGAGAGTTCCTTTGCGGTAATGGCATGTGCGGTTAGTCCTACGAATTGGTATGCATGGTTGTCACCTTGGTTGCTTGGAGAATCGGAAAATGACCGACATTTAATACCCCTGGGAGACCCGAACCAGCCAAGGATCATTGTGGGACACAACATTGGATATGATCGGGCTCGAATTGCTGAGGAGTATGATATCAAGCAGTCGAAAAACAGTTTTCTGGATACGATGTCGCTGCATGTGGCAGTTAATGGGATGTGCTCTCGTCAAAGACCGACATGGATGAAGCATAGGAAGAATCGAGAATTGCGGGATAAGATTGCGGGCGAGACGGATAATGCAGAACTGGCGACCTTGCTAGGAAATAAGGCCCTCACAGAAGAAGAAGAAGAATTATGGGTTGGAAGAAGCTCTGTCAATTCGCTGCGAGATGTCGCAAAATTCCACCTGGACGTCACCATCGACAAGGCTCAAAGAGATCAATTTGGAGAACTGGACCGAGCTGGCATTCGGGGGAAGCTTGATGAGCTTTTGGACTATTGTGCAGCCGATGTGGATGTTACACATCGAGTGTACAAGATTGTCTTCCCGAATTTTCTGGAAACCTGCCCACATCCAGTGAGCTTCGCCGCCCTACGTCACCTCTCTTCGGTCATTCTCCCCGTGGACAGGTCCTGGGAGTCGTATATTGCGAATGCTGAAGCAACTTATCATAAGTTGTCTGATGCAGTGCAGCAAAGACTTGTGGAATTGACCAACAAGGCGCTTGATATCAAGGGAGAGCCGGAAAAATGGAGTGACGACCCATGGCTTCGACAATTAGACTGGTCAGGCCAAGAAGTCAAAATGGTGAAAGGAAAGAAGAAGAATGACCCACCCAGGCCAGCAGCTAGGCAGAAGATGCCCGGAATGCCAATGTGGTACAAGGATCTCTTCATCAAGAAAGATGGGCCTATTGGCCTTACCGTCCGAACTCGTATTGCTCCGCTACTGCTTCGTTTAGCATGGGATGGATACCCTCTGGTTTGGTCTGACAAATACGGCTGGACGTTCAGGGTGCCAGTGGCTGATGCCCACAAATACAGCAACAAGCAAATGCAGGAATGTACCGCATTTGAGGAGAAGGACATTGAGTTGCGGGAGGACAGGACTTCCGTCTACTTTAAACTACCTCATAAGGATGGACCGACTGCCAGGTGTGCAAATCCAATGGCGAAGAGCTATATGCCATACTTTGAGAAGGGAATTCTTTCGTCTGAGTTTGCTTATGCCAAGGAAGCACTTGAGATGAATGCTTCTTGTTCATATTGGATCAGCGCTCGAGACAGGATCATGTCTCAGATGGTCGTCTATGAAAGCGATGGTGCAAAGGGTCCTGAAAAGGTGGAATCGAATCTTGAGACTGGTTACATTCTCCCTCAGGTCATTCCCATGGGGACTGTTACCCGAAGAGCCGTCGAGAACACCTGGCTCACGGCAAGCAACGCGAAGGCCAATCGAGTGGGTTCTGAGTTGAAGTCAATGGTGAAGGCACCGCCAGGATATTGCTTCGTGGGTGCCGATGTGGACTCTGAGGAACTTTGGATTGCTAGTCTGGTCGGTGATGCGCAGTTCAAGTTACACGGAGGCAATGCAGTAGGCTTCATGACATTGGAGGGGACAAAAGCAGCTGGAACGGATCTGCACTCTCGGACGGCAGCAATTTTGGGTATCACCAGAAATGATGCAAAGGTCTTCAATTATGGACGAATTTATGGTGCCGGACTGAAGTTTGCTTCGACGCTCTTGAGACAATTCAATCCAGGACTATCTGAGGCCGAGACGACGAAGGTTGCGTCGAATCTATACAAAGCTACGAAAGGCACCAAGACAAACCGGAAGACTCTCCACAAGAGATCATTCTGGCGTGGTGGCACGGAAAGCTTTGTTTTCAATAAGCTGGAAGAATTTGCTGAGCAGGAGAAACCTCGCACACCGGTTCTTGGAGCCGGTATTACCGAAGCTCTCATGAGTCGATTCGTTAACCAAGGAGGTTTTATGACTTCAAGAATCAACTGGGCAATCCAGTCGTCTGGCGTTGATTACCTCCACCTGGTTATCATTTCGATGGACTACCTCATTCGACGCTTCAATATCGATGCTCGCCTTGCTATCACCGTGCATGATGAGATTAGATACCTGGTCCGAGAAGAAGACAAATATAGAGCCGCCATGGCTCTCCAAGTCTCCAACGTCTGGACTCGAGCAATGTTCTCTCAGCAAATGGGAATCAACGACCTTCCACAAGCATGTGCCTACTTCTCAGCAGTAGATATCGACCACGTCCTCCGCAAAGAAGTAGACATGGACTGCATCACACCCTCTCACCACTCCAAGATCCCTCATGGCGAATCGCTCGACATCACCACTCTTCTCTCAAATCCCACCTCTCTTCTCGACCCCTCAATCATCCCCACCGACCCTCCCAACCTCGCAAATATCACCTATACCCCTCGCATCCCCGTTATGGAGACCCTACAATCCAACTCCTCCATCTCCTTTCTCAAAGCCCAAATAACCGCCGATGACAAGGAACTCCGCGAGATCATCAAAGACGCCCGGAAGGTGACCGAAGGCTCCGCACCACCCAAAAAGCGCGCCACTAAACCCCGCAACATCCTCCCCTACCACGCTCAGCCCCATCTCGTTGAAGAGCCCGTCCTCGTCTCGGATCTCTTTGGCGGCAATAATTTCCGCAATGGCTTCGGAAATGGGAACGAGAGTGGGAAGAAGAATTGGGGTTGGGAGCGGAACGCGAGTGTGTCGCGTGCGAGGCCCGCTACGCGGTGGTAGACCATCTATCGTCTTTCCGCTTGAGATTTCTTTTGTTCTGTGTGTATAGGAGACGATGCGACGGACTGTACGTTTCTTTTGTATGCTACGTTGTACACTCGTGTTCTGTGTACAAAAATCAAGCTTCGGTGTCTGGTGGGCGGTTGGTTGGTTCTCGTTGCATGGACGGCGTCGTGGTTCGTTAGTGCAGGCTGGGTGGGTGTATGATCTGTATATCATTTGTGGGTATTTAGGTGTTCATATTTAGGGAAGGGTGAAATGAGATAATTGGCTGTATTGCTCCCTTTTCTCGTATGCTTGTGCTTGATGCGCCTCTTGTTGCTAGCTAGGTCTCTTGCGAGTGCATTGAGCTTGTTGTAGCATATTGCTGTCGATGGTCACAGTAGTGTGCAGATATCGCACTGCACAGCAGGGCGAAGACCCTTGCTTGAGCTTCGTATTGTTGCTGAATCCAAAGCTGCAGAGTCATGATGCAGAGCAAGGCCGTCCCTGTATATCAGGCGGCTAGATTCCTCACTTGCTTCTGCTCTCTTCTATTCTAGGACGATGCTCTTGTTCACCCAAATATCCTATGTCTCAGGTCAGAGAGGAACCTTGACCCATAACGCTTTGCGCTAGCCGCCGAGCACATCAAAATGCGATTGTAGAGGCGATTACAAGTACTTTCCAGCATAAAATTCGTACTTTTGCTTTAGTTCCTGGAACACTCCATCAAAATCAAACCCTGCAAGAAACAACTTTTGGGAGAAGAAAAGAAGAGCTTCAAGTAATATGAACCCTAAGATAGACGATCCGACGATCAAATGAGTGTTGCTGCTTGTACCGTTCTTCAGTGGTCCTTGCTGCTGATTTTGCGAGGCTATTATTATGGTCGTCGATTCCATCTCTGTTACTTCTATTGACCTTTTCTCGACTGGTTTCTCTAGCTCAATTTCGCTGCCACGGGTGTCGGGCGGACCGGAGACGTCTGGGGTGGCTTCGAGCAAGTACTCCTCAACAGATTTCGTCTGCTTCGATTGCTTCTCAGTCGGCTTAGAGTCCCCGTTTACGAGATGAGCGTCGTTCTCGAGATTGCTGGAAATATCTTGCGGGACATTGGTGATTTTTTCTGGCTTTTTCTTCTTGGGAGGGTCTTGTGTATCGGAATTCTTGTTGCATCCCAGGTCATCGTCTCGGGGGTTCTCGAGCTTCGGTATTATTACCTCTGGCGTTTTCTTGGCTGTCCCGTTCGTGTTCGGGTCTGAATTTTGGATGATATCAATGTCCGCTTCCGTTGTTGTGCTCTCACCATCCTTTATGTCTTCTTCCCTCTTCTTTGCTTCCTTTTTCTTCCTCTCGTCCTTTTTGCTCTCTTCCTTTTTGATCGCCTCCTCCCTTTTACTGGCCTCCTTCTCTCTGCTCTCCTCCTTCTTTTTGCTCTGGTCCTCCTCGCCTTCCCACCCCTTCTTGCTCTTCTTCTCCCTCTTGCTGACCACCACCAACTTCTCGCTGTCCTCATTTCTCTCCCTCATCTTACGCTCCAAGTCCTTAGCCTCCATCTCCAGCTGATCCAGGAAATCCAGCTCCTGAGCAGGATCCATCAATGCACGGACCGTACCTTGCTCCTTGTCTTTGAATACTTTAGGTGGGAAAATGCTTTTGATTTTGCTAGTGAGACTCTTCAGGGTTCCGTCAACTCGCACTTTGATGCAGACCGGTCTGCCGTCGTGCCTGAAAGCAAAACCAGCATGCACGACAGCATCTTGCCGCGCCTGAGGATCCTCTTTGTTCTCCTCAAGTGTCCAGACTAAGGTCCTTGCCGATGAAGACGAAGTTTCGCGTCCCCGGCTATCCTCGATAATGGATAGCTTGTGGCCGTGCAATATCCATTGTCGAAGAGAAGACACCTTCTTTTCCTTGCTCCACCCACCCACCTCAGCGTAAACGCCACTGGCAGCAACCTTCGGGTTTATATCGATGTTTATCTTCTCATCTAGTCTGGTAGGATCTCCTAGGAGCTTGGTGGGGCCGAATTCCATAACCTCGAGATGACTAACGGGTCTGTTCTCATCACCATCACCAGTACGATCTTTCCCCTTCCCCATCCCCTTCCATTTTCCCTTGCCAATTTGCGACAAAGCTTGATCCACCTCCAACAGCGTAATCTCAACCTCGGCCGCTGAGAGTCTGTACTCGGACGGCTGCTTAAACTGTAGATCGACATACAAAACAGCTCCTGGCATGCCGTCGCTTCCCAGTATCCCGCGCCGCGATTCGGAGAGGCGGAATGTACAGTCGATATACATTTTCCCAACTTGCCTGCTTCCCCACACGGGATTTTGGGCTCCTCCCCTACGACGGAAATATTTCCCAAACTTCACCGGCACGATTGTGCCCTGTGAAATACCAGGATTGCCAGTGTTAACACCACCAATGGCCTGGCCTGGTACTGGCTTATTATCATTCTTCTTGCCCGTTGCCGCCCCCGTTGAGTGAGGAAGGGGTGCGGCCATTGTTGCAGAAACAATGCAGATGATTTGAGGCGAGCTTGTTATACGATGGTGCTATATATGCGGCTCAACAATCAAAAGACCCTAGGTCGTGTGGTACTCAAAGAAGGTAGACTCGGTCAAAGATCCCAGTTGCGATAACCACCCCGTGACGTGGACCGCTGTGATTGGTACTGTTGCTGCAGCCACAGAAAGGCCGTACTTCAGCTCCTCAGAATACTGCAGCCCCCAAAGGCCGAAGTATGCCGATTGATAGGCCCAGCTGAAACCTGGCCAGTACTTCCAGCGTAACACGGCATTCGCTACAAGTGATGAAGGGATGTGGCCGGGTTAGCCGCCTGAGCTCCTTGTGAGGCTTTTCCCGCCTTTCCACAACATTTTTCATCGAAATTCAGCTCATTTGCTTCAAGCTTCGATGGCGCATTACTGCATGTCTGAACAGGTCATGGCCAGAACTCAGACGTTGCAAAGAGTTGCTTGATATCAGTCTCGTCTTCGAGTCCACTGCTTCATCCGACACAGGTTGTGTTGTGACCATCTCGATCATTCTCGCAGATCAGGGATACTATGACGTGAGTGAAGGATGTCTTATTTCTCTTCCGAGTGAAGCTCTGCCTATCGATTTGTTTTGGTCACATACAGTATATATTATCGCTGACCATTAAAGTGATGCCGCAAAGACCTTTGATGCCCCTCAGGAGAGGGAGCCCATTTCTAGAAATTCATCATATTCCAGTTTTTTGGGTTGGGAAGGTCAAGATAAGACTTCGCAAGATGCCCATCCTGGCCCCTTTAGTGGACCTTCTGTTGGAGATCCTTCATCAGCCCATGGTCACATGCCCCCTCCTGGCGGAAGCTTTGCCGACCCCAGCTTTTCTGGCCCGAACCCTTTTGCACCGCCGAACTATGGTCCCAATCCGAATTATGGTTCCAACCCGAACTACCCCTACTATGATCCCTATGGGATTCATCACCCTGCAGCATACCCTAACCCGTACATGGGCTATGGCGTCCAGGAAGCCGAAAACGTTGATGGCTACAAACCGCCTCCAAACCCTTTTCAAACACAGGAGTATCCTGCCACGGCCGACAGAAGCAATCGTCCATTTTGGCTTAATGAACCTGATATGTCGGCGGAGAAAAAAGCAGTGATTCCATACCCTCTCTATCCTAATCAGGGATATGGATATTATGGCGCGCATCAAGCTCATTATGGTCTGCAACCATATTATCCTCAGCAGTATTCCTATCCTCTCTACCCTTCACAATCCGGAGCGCCATGGGACAACGCAGGACCAGGCGGGCTTCCAGCCAGCCAAAACGTACCACTGACCCTGCATTCAGTGACAGATCAAAAGGGAGCTGTGGATGAGAATCACGATGTTGTGTGGCACCCCTCGGCCGAAAGAGACGTAACGGTCCATTTGGAAGTCGACATCGAAAAAGACATCGACAGCTGTGTCGATGAATTCTTGAGACTCAAGAGGATGGGTCATTACAAGGATGCAGAAGAATTCTTCCAACTTCACCTCCTTGATGACGCGAACTATCTCCCCGTCACGGTTGAGCATGCCGATATGCTACTCAGGCAAGGAGCTTATAAGAAACTACTCGAAACCGTTGACGATGAGGAGGTTTTAGACTTATGTGGTGCCATGTCGACGGGAGAACTTAGAGGAACTACAGGTGAAGAAGTCAGCCTGCTTTTGATAGCAAGTCTAGCGAGATCAGAGCGCATCCCCAACATCAGTATGGCAGCGGAAGCCCTTAGCATTGCGAGCAAGTTCATGGAGACTAGGAACATGGCAAGACTTACATCCATTGAGGTAAAGGAGATTTTGGCCAATGGCCTTCGTTCGTAGAGGACAGTGGTGCTGACCTCTGCAGGTCCAAATCTACTGCCACTGCCTAGAATTAGGTGAACATATTTCCCAGGGATCGAACTTGGATATCAGTCTCCAAAAAACTGTACTAAATGGGCCAGCTGGAAGTAAAACTCTGAAGCTCAAAGAGCTATATAAGATTCTTGTCCGAGAAAAACGAATATGGGACTTGAGGGATCTGGTCGTGGCCATCTCAACCTCAGCAGGGCCATATGTGGCATGTGAGACACTTGTAGGGGTTCGCTCTCCCTCACGCGCCATCACCATGTTTATTCAGGATTGGGAGAGTATCAAATATGACAAACTCGGTATATCGGCTCTGCTGGATATTCTGACATGTATTTGCACCCATATCGTGGATCGAGGCCAACAGAACGAGGATCAAGCCATCATACTGGAAGAGGAGGTCGTATTCGAGCAAACGGGACTTGTAGCTGAGTCTTTGCAAGACCAGAATTTATCTGAGATCCAGACGAGGTCTTATCTCGAATGGATTATAATGAAGGAGAAACGAATTCGAGTTCTGGAATCCCTCTTGCACGGGAAAGATGAGAAGCAAAAAAACTCGTCCGCTTCGCCGCTCGGACATTCCCAAAATCCAAGTATCACTCTTTTAGTCGACTCACTTCCAATTTACATACCGGTATTTCCCTCTGAGCAATTCAAGACATCTGTCTCGGAAGAGATAGTGAAAAAGCTTTCAGAAGAAGCCCTCAGGTCTGTGCTGACAGCATCGACTAAACTGGGTGCTTACGAAACCCAGTCAGCATGCTACCAAGAACTGATCCAGCGAGTCCAAGATCCGACAGATCTATTCATGGCACTGGAGAGCCTGGAAGGTTCGATAAAGGGATCCCCTTTGGGACTTTTGACGAGTCGTCTTTCCAGGTACTCGTACGTGGACAGCGAAACGAAAGCTGAAAAGCTTGGTCACGATCTTTTGGAACTGGATCCAAGGTTATGGAAAGATTTTGAGCATCCTCTTCTAGAATGGGCTTACTGGCGAGTGCGATGGGCAGTAGATAAGACCACTGGGCGAGATAGGGTCTGGGAAAGCTCATGGGATTGGAAGGCAAAATTGAGCGAAGACGAAGAGTTGCCAGATGAAGTCTTCCAGAAGCTCGAAAAGTTAGGAATCACCTCTTCCGCGAGGAAAAGAACTTCCCTGCCCACTACACGACGAGGGCGGGCCAATAAAAACCGCCATAAAAGCGTCAACCTTGGAGGAACTGGTTCGAAGGATCAAGGATCTAAAGACAAGGTTCAAGCTTCTTTCGTCCCCGAAGCCCAAAGAAGCGGAAATGAACAACTGTGGAATCGTTTCATTGCACCGAGGCCAGGAATAGGAAAGCCAGCTCAACATGATACATTCAAAGATCGACAGGAAGCCGTTCCACAGCAAACAAGCACAGCAGAGACAAATACCAAGGGCAATGAGAAAAAGGCCGAGAATGAGGAGATGAAAAAGCTGCAGCGGCAAAAAGAGGAACTGGAGAAGAAGCTCAAGGCCTCCGCAGAGGAAAAAGCGTCGCTGGAAACGAATATGAGAGAAAAACTGTTTGGAGAATGGATGAAACAAAAGCAGGAAATGGACCGTGAAATTGCAGCTATCGAGAAGCTACGTCATGAAGCATTCCAGGCGAAGAAAGAAGCAGACGCAAGTCGCAAACAGTCAGAACAGGAGTTGATTGCAAGAGTCAAAGCAGTGACTGAAGCAGAAGTGGAAGCAGCCAAGAAAGCCGAGGAAGAAAGAAAACGGCGCCACGCCGAGGAAACCGCACGACTTGAACGACTACTTCAGGAAAAACTCGAAGCTGAGAGAAGAAGGAAGCTAGAGCTTGATGCAATGGCTGTATATGATAAAGCGAGAGCTGAAAGAGAAGAAGCTATGTTCAGGCAGAAGATAGTCGAAGAGGCAAGAATTGCGGCGGAGAAAGAAATGAATCAGAAGCTTGAGTTGAAGCGTGCCAAGCTGGAGCGGGACATGAGCCAGCAACAAGCAAAGCAACAGGCGGAAGAGATTAAGCGTTTGCAAGCAGCTGACTCGGAATTGAGAGAGAAACAAGCAAATCAGCAGGCGGAAGAGATTAAGCGTTTGCAAGCAGCGGACTCGGAATTGAGAGAGAAATTTGCTCAACTCCCACTTACTAGAGACGACAAGCGGGCAGCGAGTGATCGAAGTGATGAGGAGGTGGAGGTGATAGAGGAGCGTTATTCGCTTCCCAGGAGGTGGAAAGGGAAGGGGAAGGAGAGGGAAAGGGAGATAGTTGAAAGGAGGAGAAGGAGCAGGAGTAGGAGCAGGAGGAGCTCAAACGATGACTCAGTCACAACTGACACTGAAATTATCCGCGTGTCACGCCTGTCGAGAATAGCCGGAAAGATATCAAATATGTGGCAAAGTGTTCGAAGGCGTAGAACTGGGAGCTTCTCGTCGGGCTACACCAGTGAAACACGCTCATTGCCCGACGATTGATGGAGCAAGACTTTGTAATAATCAGGGATCATAAGAGAGCTACCACGTGTGCGACAGTGTGTAGCTTGGAATTAGGAAATACCAACATCGTTTTCAAGCATGTCCAGCGGTCAAAATAGGTGTATATAAAGGTTGCGGTGATCAGATAAAACAGAAGCAGTGGAAACAAGATGCCAAAATATCCGTCATGATTTAGTACTTAGAAGTTAGAAACAAGCAATTCTATAATGTTCACATATAAGAAGAGGCAGTAATCAGGAGTTAACCGGAACTATTTAGAAGCTACTTCAAATCTTACTAGATCGTATTCTACATGACTAATAAGAAGATACTAAAGGCATAAGACTGGATCTCATAGGTTCCGATTCGAATTTTTGTCTGTTATAGAAGGTAAAGAAAAGGGTAGAATCGCATGATGCTAGAGTTTCACTTAATCAAATCTTCTCCCTGCCTCCTGCATATCAGTAAACTTAATGTCCTAGAAACTTATAGAAGAATAAGAATAAGAATAAGTCTCATATTTACTGAGTCAGTCAAGGCGATTCTCACACTTAAGGTAAGAGCGCCTGCCATCACTCTGCACATTGCAGCTCCGCTCTACCTATCAAGCAATCGCTCGAAGACAAAGTGCACCCTCCTGACCCACTATCCTCAATGCCTACTAGATGTTCCATTACCTTCTCACGTACTAGCTTGTATCTCACTACCGCTTGTCTCTCAATCGATTTTTCCGATACGAGCATAATTCGTCGGCGTCCACTATCGTTGGGTACAGTCTCAATGTGTGAACCGATGTAGATGACAATGCTACTGAACGAAGTGAAGACAAAGATTCGAAAGTAGAAGTTCTTGCGGAAAATTTTGTAGCAGGTCGCCCAAGTACCGTCTTCGCCCGTGGATCGTCTTGGAGAGCTGGAGAAGGCGGCGTGGTAGGGGATCGAGGTGTTAGGTACGCTGGACCGAACATGTGAAGCATGAAGCATGCGCAATGCTGGAGCACAACGCCGGGCAATTGGCCGCTGTCGAAGGGGAGAAATCATGAGCGCATTTTTTGTTGTTGGAGCAGAGTTTGCAGCAGATGGTGAGTTTTATGACTGCCGTTTCTTTTGTTAGTGATAGCCCATGTTACACAGCAGCCCACCGCCCTCGACGCCACGGCATGGGATTTTGAGGAGATATATAATGTCAGCTGATGCGGAAGAGGATTTGAGCAAATATGCTGCCAATAATTCATTAATTGCGTCGCTGGTCCAGAGGCTTTGGTGAGCATTTCAACATTGCTGCATTCAGCAGCTTTACATCTCTGAGCCTTTGAAATACCAGGGACTTGTCACATTGGGGGCTCTCTCTCTACTTCAGTTAGCACTTCGGAATGAGATGTACTAATCTTGATTCCAGCTACTCGAGAATCCAATTGAGCTATATCCTTCGTTCATCCATATCCATCAAAAAGCTATATACAGGAAGGAAAGAAGCAGAAATTTCACACAAAACTCCTCGTCGGCAATCTTCGTTATCAGTGACACTTGACGAATTTCCTGAGCCCAAAGCAATGATCGTGACAGCTGCGGCCTCAGCAACAACCATGACAATCGCTTACGTGTTCCCAGTAGGCTGGTGTTGCCAGTAAGCATATTTATCAAACTCTTCCTCTGAAGAGTACTCACCAAATCGGGATGAATAGAAGCATCAACTACAAACAGATTGTCTGTCACAAAGACCTTAGTATTGGTGTCTACCACCGCCGTACCATTATTTGACTCTCCCATCACTGTCGTTTCCACAAAGTGGTCACCCTGTGTATAAGTAGAGCTGGAAACCATCGAGGCCCCAGACGAAGAAGTTGGCGTTATGATTGTGCTGTTGCCAGATCTCCATTGAGAATTATGGTACTTGGCACTAGGTAGGAGAGACCCATGATGATGATAATGGTCCTCGGGGGGGGACCTCAATTTTCAAGGGCGGAGCAGCTACAAGGTCCTCCAGGGTATCCAGAGTACGTTGCTCTACCCCTTGTGGCTCGCAGCCTGCCGTCGACTTGACATGGGCGGGGCCAAGGTGGAGCAACATCAAGGCCATCGGCTCTGGCATGGTGGAAGTGAATTTCTTTGAGGGACACCGAAATTAAAAGGCTTTGGACTGCTGAATAAGGGGTCCTTCGGAGCTTTGCATAAAGGTGTATGAGCGCTGGCGAAAACGTTTCAGGACGAGGTGGTTACGCTTCGGCTAAACCCCTGAGCCCCTGACAAAGCTGTTGTAGGAGAGTGGTCACCTGATCAGTATTGAGTCTCCTTTCCTGGCATGATTCTATAGCATGAGTTGCCGAGAAATGTGAGAATAGTTTACTAGCTTCACAATTCGTCGAGGACTCTTTCACTTTATTGAGCATGGCATAGCTTTACGCCTCAGCTTGCAAGCTCGCTTCCTCTACCTTCGATTTTCCCTTCCTGCAGATGGTTGGAGTTCTTCCCAGTGCAGAAGTAATATATACACAGGGTTTTCAGAACATGAAGTGCTAAACCTTCCACCTTGGGTTATATTTGTTGTCTTGCGCTCTCTTAGCATAGTAAGACTCTTTCAAGTTCGCTCCTTGGAAATGGCTGACCAACACCCTAGATTGGGACTTCGCCAATTTTGCATCACTACCAACTTATCTTGCTCTTCCTTATAACTATGCAATTACCTGGGGAAGACTTGTCTCCTCGTAGCGCTTTCAATGTTGCTGTCCTTGCAAGGAGATCGACGTCAGTCGCATCGACGGTCGTTGCCAACTCATGGGGTACATATTCTTCACTTCCTAAACCCTCTTCCTCGATCCCAGCCATCCATTGACATATATTCGCAATGTACAGACCATCCCATAGTCCCTCGCGCCTAGGGGAAGCTAGGAGCAACCTGATTGCCTCCTGTCGCAGAGTCCTGTGCCGGTATCGCCATGCAACCAAGGTCAAAGGAACGACAAGATTGTTGTTCATCGAGAATCCTGGGGAGGCACCTGTATCCTCGGAATTATTCAGTTTTTGAACGAGCGTGATAATCTCTGTTAAAAAGTGGGTTTGACCGTAGTAATTATCGTGAAAGCTCAACATCTGTGCATACATCGAAAGATAACTAGTCAGGTAGGTAAGGCGGGTAATAGTGGCGCATTTGAACAGCCGTTTATCATTCGATACCCTCGCTTGGGTTAATAGGGGTTTGAAAGCATTCTCCCAGTCCAGGTACTCCCTAAATCTCTTTTCCCGTTCTTCACAATCGGCCTTGCTGGAATAAAATTCGGTGTGGGTTAGATGTACCGGCTGTGTACAACCAATGTGCCCACCACTGCCGCCCCATTCTATGGCTCGGTGGGCTTGCCTGATAGTGATCAATTGAAGGGTAGCTCGAGCCTGGCGAAAAGTAGAGAATACTTCTGGCATGTACTCAAGGATGTTCTGCCTGCAAACAAGACGCTCCTTTTGTTGAGCCGACATCTTGTACCCGCTATGTGCAGCGGCTTGTATTTCAAGCTCCGTGAAGCTTTCTAGAAGTTGGTCATCGATGTCGGGTGGAGGTTTCGAGGCACGGTTATCCATTTTCCACGCGCGGCATTGCTCTTCGATCATGGCGCTGGCGGCTTGAATCTGAGAAACTGCCGAGGCGCTGTTGCCGTGGTATATTTCGAAGCAGATAAATAGACTAATAGCTATGAGTTTTGTTCTCAAATCGAGTTGGTTTTCTGAAACAGTGTTCCGCATCTCTCTAATCGCAATGCTGTACTGTGAAAGAACAAGTGTCAGTAATTGTTACACCGGTTCTCCGTCACTGAAAATCTGAAGCGTTCCTTTGATACTGACCTCATGGTATGCGAACTGGCGGCGTAATTTCTCCTCCGGACTTCTGCCAGGAGATTTCCAAGTAGCAAGATCCAACGCACCAATCGCGATCACGGCATGTCGAATTGAAGAATTGCTCTCGCATGCTTGCAGCACGAGCCGGTGCCAGAGATCCGAATCGAAGTAGCCCGACAATTGCGCCGCACTCTCATTGCTGAACACTCTGAAGTATCGATTTTCTTGCTCATTTCTGAAGAGTATTTTTTGTGGCGAGCGGGAGACTGTGTGAGAGCCAGTAACTGTTGTTCTAGGCGCTAGGGATGGTGCTAGCAGTGGTCGTAATGGTTTCTTCTTCTGGTTTGCTGGATGTGGATACCCATCGCAAACAATGCCTACTTTCACGCAGCGCAAGCAGAGTGGTCTTGCTTCGTCACACTTCACTCGACGAATCTTTTGCATCGTTATTAGGGGCATCGATCTGAGCTCGAATCAGAGATCATACTTACTTTGCAAGTCAAGCAGCCAGTGCGGACCTTTCGATGAGGTTGTCTAGTTTTGCGCTTGTACGCTGGCAACTGTTCACCGGTACGTTGCATCTCCATCATGAACCACTGCAGCTTGAAGCGAGGTGGTGCACAGGCGATGCCCTCAAAATACTTGTTAAGCTCAAAATCGACCTGAAAATGCAAAAAAGGCAATGCGAAAAGAAGTCGTGAAGCAAAAGAAATAGACAACCGAGACTCAGAGCGGGGTTGGTGAACCTCTTATCCGTCTGACGTGAGACTGAACGAGCCTGCCCTTGCCTCGCATTAACCAATACCGTAACGTCAGGGCCTAGTGCTTGATTGACAATGCTGATATGTTGTAGGCGAGTGCGAAACCCCTGCACTCTGATTTTAGAACTCGCCGGGCGCAACTTTTAAGCGCATTCCAGACGCAAGGCTATCGTGTGAAATCTTCTCTAAAACACTGATACTCTTGTTTCAATAAGTTTAGGTATCCCTTTTCTTTGAACAAGGACGGAAAATTTCTCGTAGTCGCTGATTCACTGACAGCAGGTAATCTTCACAACCGGAGCAGCATAGAAGGAAACGAAGCGGGATGCGCGACTACATTGCTGTGTCGTTGTGCCATGCTCTCGAAAAGAACATTGGCCGCTCACTGAAGGTTTACCTTCTACAGTTACAAGGTTCATAAAGTAATATTTTGCTGACCAAGAAAGAGGACTCCCCACTAACCACCAAATCAACTCCAGCCCACATAGTTTCTTCACCCCCCGCACCTCCAGCCTTGCGGCGATGTGTATGTCAAAAGCAACCCACGCAGTTGATAAATGCCGACATTCAGACCAGAAACTCCACGCTCAACTATCCCTTATCATCCGGCCCACCATATTCTGGATTCCACCTCTCGCTTGGCTCTGCACCACCCCAAATCTCATGATTCCACAGCTCTCACTCTCGAAATGTTGTACCAGGCCACTCAATAACTTGTACTCTCTTCCACAACTGATCTTGGGACAGCGATAGAGATTCTGCTCGTGCACTGGGCTCTTGATATGGTTGTTCAGGCCGTTCAGGGAGGTGAACTCTCTGTTGCAAAGGTAGCATTCATAGGCTCGTCCATTCCAAGATCGGTCTGTGGCAAACGTCTCGACGTTGGAGTATCCGGGGAGGGTGAGCATAGGACGGGTGATGATGTTTTTGCGGTCGAGCTGGTGGACCATGTGGTTGAGCTTTTGACGGTTGAGGCCTGAGGCGGTGCAGCGGCCAGACTCGAGACTATGGGGACATGAGAGTCAGTAATTGTCAAACGAAATAATTGTGGGGTTTGCTCATCACGCCAAACGTTTTCAGGCCCAAGTACTTACTGGATAGTCACGCCAGAAGCAGTTGCGAATCCGACCTTGCACCAAGGGCACTGAATAGAGGCGCCGACATGAGTTCTAGAATGGAGATGCTAAGGCTAGGTCAACCCAAGAGTCAAAGTACTGAGGCGACCTCATACCTGCATGAGATTGTTCTCGTTCATGAAAGTGCGCTTGCAGTCCACACAGTATCGAGAGCTGTGGGAAGATGAGTAGTGCTGATGGCGAGACTGCTCCGAGTAGAAGTCTCGATCGCAGAATTGGCAATCATACGTGTCGTAACTGCGATGAGCAGGGCTGTTCTGGATGTGCTGATTGTATGCTTCCCCGTGAGGGAAAGAACGATTGCAAGCGTTGCAGTATGCCATTTTTTACGAGGAGGTTCCCCTAAGTTGAAGACGCTGGCTTTGCAGGGAAAAGTTGATGTTGTGTGGATTTTGATGAGGGGGATGAGGGGGATGAGGCAGGAGTAGTTAAGAGCTCGTTTGAAGGAGGTTGCTGGGTCATCAGCAGTGTCCTGGCCTGGTCCGCCAGTGGTGATCGGGCCCCCTGCAACCACGCTTTGTCCCCGTTTGCAGGTGCACCCCTTATCCAAAAGGAATCATGAAATTTCACAACTTTTTGATAATTTCCAAAGTTTAGAGCATCACAGCATTCAGTCGCGCTCGAATATTGAAAGTTCTTGACAAATCTACGAACTCTCTCGGTCTCTGCATAAATCACAGATCTTTCGATTAATGGAGCATTGCTGCAAACGGACGACTCACCTGAAACCAGCTTATCGGAGTCGAACATGGGGAAATGCAGGCTTCTGCAGCTTACCGTGGCGACGGGACTGTGGCTTGCAGTGGCTCAGGGATGTGACTTTTCTATTTGGCCCACCTACCCCGCGATTCAATCTCAGATGCGGTATAACGTTCAAAGAGAGAGTTCATATATTCCAATTAAAGGGATAAAACGAAACATCTCCATAGCCGAAGTTCAAAGGGAGCTGCCACGTGCTCAGATGTACCAAATTTGATTCGGGGTTAGAGCTCAGGAATCCGTGATGCCCTCATGTAACATGGGCTTTGGCCCACAAATGCCAGACTCCCTCATTCTCCACCCCACCCCCACCATTTCATGCCTTTGATTGGAGCTTGAGCAACTCTGCAGCATTTCCATGGACAATCATCTCCAACTCTTCTTGTGTAACAACATCACTCCTCTCCAATTCCTCAATGAACTTCCACCCATGCTCGTTGTTCTCAAAGGGGTAATCAACACTGTAAAGTATGCGCTCGATCTGCGTCGTTTTAAGTAAGGTAGCCATCGGATTCAAGCTGAACATCCCACTCGTCGTAACCCAGATGTTCTCATCCCAAGCCGCTTTCAAGCTCTTCCTCGAAGTCGTCCCTTCTTCCCCACCGCCAGTCTTCAAGAACGGCATCCTTTCAATCCTATCCAGCATGAAGGGCATCATCTCTCCCATATGTCCAATCAAAATCTTCAGAAAGGGAAAGCGATCAAACAAGCCAGCTGCATAGAGCTTAAGGAATGCAACCCTACGTTCTCATGCCAGCCCCACGCAGCAGTGGAGAGACCGAACGTCGCTTGTATCGAATAATTCCCCATGAAACCCTTCTGCACAATCTCAGAAGACGGTGGAGAGGGATGTAGGTAAACCGGGACATCCAAATTATCCGCCATTGCGAAAACAGTCCAAAACCTCTCATCGTCGTAGTGCGTCATATCCTCCAGATGATTATCAATCAATGCTCCCAGCAGACCCAACTCCTTCACCGCCCTCTCCAGCTCTCGCTCTCTTGCTGCTTCTTCCGGGTACGCCAATGGAAGGACGGCAAACCCTCCGAGTCTCGGGGTTCTGTTTGAAGGCAGCAGCCATTTCGTTGTTTGCTGCAGTGCAACCATGCGGGTTGGTACTGCCAATCCCGGGGAGGTGAGACATGATCTGAAGGAGACGTGTCCGGAATCCATGTCCGCGATGCGTTTGGTGGCGTGATCTGAGAGGTTCTGCTTCCACTCTGGGAAGACTTTCCACATTGTTTGGTAGAAAGGCGTTGTGGAGCCGTCGCCCAGAGACGGGAAGGCGGCATGCTCTTCTAGAGTTATGACTCAGGTTGGGAGGGGCATTGTGATGAGTGAAGGACTTAAGGATTTCCTTTAGCCTTTGTTGTTGGGCTAGATTTTTTTGCTCCTGGTACAGTACATTTGCTCTTGCTCTTCTCTTTTGAAGTATTGAACTAGGAGTTCTCAAAGCCGAAGGCCGAGATCCGGCCCGGCGTGACATGGAGTCGTGTTATTGAGCTTATGACTAGGAACTCTTACCATCGAAATTTGCTTGAAGTGATGGTATATCGGACTCTGTTCGAAGAACTGTGGACTGTTTAGCGAAACGTATGCGATAGGTTCAACTTTGCGATGTAACTTGACCTTTAGCCGGAAGTCAGCAAATCAGCTTTTTGTTCAAGACGGATAGTCAAAAAGCGAAGGCCAGAGCACGGCTGACGGCATCAATCGAGGCCGACTCGGGATAACTTTGATGAATATGAACTGATGGGTGTACATGACATGTTCCCTCTGGTGTGAACTGTCTACTCTGCCATTCTTTAGAGTAAGACATCGCTTGACCGCCATTTCAATAGTCCCTTGCATCTTCCTTGATCAAGTCTGCTCCCTTCTCTGCAACTGCATAAGCAGTGCTCATAATGTTCCCGCTAACGTGGCTCGGAAATACACTTGCATCTACCACCCTCAAGCCCCTAACACCCTTGACCTTCAGTCTCTCATCGACGACCTCACCCATGCTCGCCGTACCAATCAAATGATACTGTGTCGAAATATGCTCGCTAAGAACCTTAATTCTATCCTCCTCACTCTCAAGACTAACATCAGGAGCAGGCTGCACCCTCTCTCCTAACGACTTCGCCAAGATCGGAGACCTGGTCACTTGATCAAGCCATTTCAGGCCAGCGGCTAGGATCTTGGCGTCTGTGTTATTGCGGAGATACCCTGGATCGATACGAGGCGGTTTCGTGGGATCGGAGGATGCGATGTGGATTGAGCCTCTGCTCAACGGATGCTCTAAGCATATCAGAGGTGCTACACGATTCTTCCCTTTCGGTGGAGGGCCAAGAAATCTCGTCTGGTCGCCTCCTGCTGTCATGTCCATGTTGGCTGGTATCAAGAACGTCTGCAGATTCGCGAAGGTGGGGTCGCTGAGCTGGTCAATGATCAGCTGCTCTTGTGTCTTCTCGAAAGCTGTTTTCGCGAAAGAGTTCTTCTTGATCTCGGCGATTGTGGATTGAAGCTCACTTTCGCTGACGAGTGAGGCGTAGGAGACGAAGCCCATGAGCATGCCTGGACTGGCGAAGGGTCCATTGTGTTCCTTTTCGTAGATCATTTGTTGCTTTTGGCCGTACTCGTCCCCTTGCAGAGCATCGAGGAAAAGGACCTCGGGCGCGCATTCGAAGACCATACCGCCGAGGACATGGTCTTGGAAGTTCGCGCCAACTGAGGGAGACTCGACGATTGTGTTGATGCCTGCGGCGGACAGCACTTCGCGATTCCCGATCCCGGAGAGTTCAAGGACTTGAGGCGTCTGCACGACTCCCGCGCAGAGGATCACTTCGCGGGTGGCATTGGCTTTGTAGGCTCGGGTGGACACGATGAACTCGGCACCAGTCGCTAGGAGAGAATAGAGTCAGCAGAGTAATTAAGTACATTTCGAGGGAACACTTGATACCTGTAGGCTCTCCTTGTCTATCAGTCTCTAGAAGGACCTTGGAAACTAACGCACTAGTTAAGACTTTAAGGTTTGGACGACTCAGATTGGGCTTTAAATAACCCGTAGCTGCATAGCTTCGAGTCCCAGCAGTTCCCGTCCGATCGACAGCGCCGAGACTTGAATAGAAGCCCAGATGATCACCGCTCCAGGCATCATGCAGTGTGTTCTTGGACTTAGAGACGTCATAGCACGCTTTGATGAAGTCTTCTTCCATGGGAATACGAAAGTCGTTGAAGCTCGTGTGGATTGGACCTGGACATCATTCAGCTAGAATGCTCTAAGTTGGTTTGAACAACGTACCATTGGTCCCATGATATTTGTCAGCAGCAGCATGTGGCATAAGCTGGGGATCGAGTCCCTTGACTTTATCTGTGGGAAGATCGAGAGTCTGGTGCTTCTTGAAGTATGGAACAAGGTCGTCCCATCCCCATCCCTCATTACCCAGCGCTCGCCAACTGTCGTAGTCTCTTCGTGATCCGCGGACATACATCAGATAATTGATCCCGCTAGAGCCTCCAAGCATCTTGCCTCGAGGCATCGAGTAGACTTTATTTCCTGCTGATGGCTATTCGAGGAGAGTAAGCATCATCAAATCATCTACTTTCCCACCCTGATGAGAAGATTGTGCAATTTGGGATTGATGCAAAATGAAAGGTACTCCTGACCTAGGGAATACTCTCCATTATCCAATCATATTCTGGTCTTCCGGGCAGAGTCGGAAACAGCGAAGGAGTCAAGACATTCTTGTCGTCCAGCCTGTTTTCACCACCCTCCAACACACCAACTGTGACATTTGGATCCTCTGTCAACCGAGCAGCAACACACAAGCCTGCAGTCCCACCTCCTATGATAAGATAATCGTAGGATTGTGCAAGAAATTCGTCGACAGTGCACAGAGCTAATTTGGAACGGCAGTTCACGCCATTAGTGTGGCCATTGGCTCCGTTTTTTGTTGCCGAAAGCATTCTGTTGGGGATGGACGTGTATATACTGTGTGAAGAAACGAAGAATGAAACTTTTTGAGGAAATTTTGCAGGTTACCAGAAACTGAATGGTACGTTCAAACATGAACCTACCTTAGCAGCTGGCTGCTTCTGATTCTCCGTCTACCCGTGGGAACAATCTCACTCGAGCTGCACCTAAACACTGAGGGGGAAGCTCGACGCCACCGACGTATTGCAGATCGTAACTTGTACTACCATTGATGGCACTGTATGAAGTCGAATCAACCGTGATACTTGTGATACTGGTGATGCGGGGTACACGGGAAATAGACGGAGATAAAGGAGGGGAAACGCGGGGTCATGCAAGTGGATCCTATGCACAACACTTGACACAGGCCCTTGAGACTGCTGCGACTCGGTCTATTTCGAAGAAAATGACCGCCGGAAGTCGGCTGCATCGAAAGCAACAGTCTATATTGATCTAGGTAAGCACTACGCCCAGCACGTGATGTATAGATCATGTGACTTTATATCACTTCTGAAATGCCATGACAGCATATCTGAAAGTCCCGTTGGCAAAGCCTCTTCGCATGGCTCGGAAAGCTTGCAAAAATGCCAAGCCATCACGACCTTGGGCAATCGCGAACGCCCATAATGCGGGGTTCTGGACGAGGGACCAGGAGATATCCCTACACGAGTCAGTCATTAGCCCTAGTCCTGGGTTCATCGAGCATAACTTACCATGTCTTTGAGACCTTTTTGCTGATATCAAATGGCTCAGCAAATACCTTGAGTCCAGCCTCTTGGGCCAAGCGAACATAATCTGCTTGGCTGCAGAGTGGGGGTAACAGCATGCCGTCTGTACGGGTTGTCAGCCGTTAATTCTACAGAGATAGGAGTTTCAGACCTTCAATTGGAGAGATGTCTGCCTTGAACTGCTCCTCCGTCAAATCCTCAGACTTAAACCAATCAGCTACGACCAATTTCCCACCAGGATTCAACAACTTCGCAGCATTCTGGAAGAAAAGCTGCTTGTTTGGAAGATGGCTCATGGCTTCGGAGATCCATACGCAGTCGAATTTGGCAACATTTGGTTCCACGTTGAAAAAATCGCCCATCTTCTCAGCATCGAGCTCGATGAAACGGACAGATCCGTCACCCAGTTTGTAGGTGTCATTTTGGCCTTCTTGCTGAGTACCGCTTGCCTCAAAGGTCAACTTCTTGGCAATCTCGACCTGTCTGCCGCTGATGGTCACACCCGTGACGTTGCATCCGTGAATCTTGGCCAAGTGACGCGTGGTTCCACCGATACCACAGCCAACATCGAGAACATTGCTTCCCTTCGGCAATGCCGAACGTTCAAGCAGGAGCTCAATCAATTGGACTTGAGCCTTCTCCTTGGTGTCGGCAGGAGTCAGGAAATAGCCATGGTGAATATGCTCGCCCCTGGATTCTCAGTCAATTGATCAGGAGACTGGGAGTCAACCTCGGCACGAACCAAAGGCTATAATAGTAGTCAGATGCCAGTTCGTAGTGATGCCTGATTCGATCCTTCAACGCATTGAATGAGATGAATGGTTCGGGCTCTGGAATCTCATATTTCTCGCCGAGATCTGTGGCTCCGTCACTCTTCTCCACACCGCCATTGAGCTCGGTGGGTTGCAATGGCTTCTCGGTTGCCATATTCAGTCGAGATGTTTTGAGAGTTTCCAGGCGTTATACTTGAAGACTCAAAATGAATGGAGATACGTTTTGGATCGAAGTTGATGTTGAGGTATCTCTCACAGCCACCGTTCCATGTCGTTGCTAGTTCAACCCAAAGCGGTAAGGGGTACCTCGGTAGCTCAACGCCACACCCCTGCCACAAGTCAGCCGCGCTCAACCAGATTTCATCTTCCTTCTATATCTTTTGTTCGTATTTTCATCCTGATATTGGGATTTTGCCCAACCCGCAAAAGCAGGTCGCCTGCAAGTGAGGCGGAGATTGCGTGCCTCGAGACAACCTAGTGCTGAGATGCTGCCGACGTACACTAGTAACCTTTCGAGGGGTTACTCTGCAGTCGCTCATGAGAAGTGATTGGTGGAAAGCACACCGCGCCCCGTTCACTGTGGCTTCATAACGTTGCTCTCGTATCTCTGTTTCTGATTCGATAGAGCTCGTGCCATTACATTCTTCGTTGATTTTCCTCGCCTTCAGCTCGAGTAATCTCTAGAGTGCACTGAAAAAGCCTGACGTTGTCAACTTGTCGATCCTTAGCCTTGCAGGGCGCATGAAGATAACGCTAGTCCATAAACACATATAGCACCATAGACGCTCTCGAAGCCTTTTGTCAATATTTCACCCTTCAAAGTCTTCTGTCGACGGGATTTGTGTTCGGTCACGTGTCGTCCGAGCACAATCCAGTCACCCCATCTCAAGCCCCTCAATTCAGTTATTTCCCCCTTCCAGGCTGTAGACATGTTCAGTAGCCATTACCTGCCACATCCAGGAATTTCGGAATCTCGAAACATCAAACTTTCCTAGAGAGACACGGTTCAAAACACAAACCTTATGTCACACAAATTCTCCAAATATACTAGTTTCTATCTGACATCCGCATGGGTGAACCCCTGGATTGCCTTCAGCTAACCCGTTTGTTCCTATACCCGGTCACGTGCGCTTGCTATTGTCCCCGTCAAAGGCCGAAACATTGTTAAGGAACGTTATTTTGCAGGAACTCGGCGAATCCCTTTCAAGGAGAGGAAATCAAAAGCCCACTTTTGATCGCCTCACACAGTTCAAGCTTAATTGCGTCTTGGCGGTCCAAAATGAGGATTTCTCAGGGATCAGCGTGAACGCCCCCCATAAACGGCCGACAGCACCCCACTTATGAGCCGTGCTCTGGTCTATAAAATTCCGAATCTTCTTCTGAATGGGCAACGAGGACTTCGATAACTGATACGCTTGCAGAAAACTTTGCCTCAACCAGGAGTCTCATGACTAGCGACATCCGATAATTATTTTCAGAGGGGTGGCATGTCATCAGCTGCGGATTCGGAGTTGCTTTTTCAATTTTTGATGACATTTTCGTACTCCGAGTGGAGTGGTACGGTGCTTGAGGGCCAAATCCTCAATCACGCAATATGTGTAATGTGAGAAAGTAATACGGCCCGAAAATCGACCCATGCACAGGTAGGTGATGGTGTTGTACAGGATCGGCATGAGCAAAGATATATGAAGCTGCAACCACTCTGTTATATAGGTCGCTTTCTCATCCGTTGCACATGTTTCTTTTCATTAACAATTCCTCTGCTTCACTAAAGTAAACAATGGCGGAAAAACTCTCAATTGTCGAAGAGCAAACCCCTGATCCTTCTCCACCTTCGCCTGAGGTTATCAGCCTCCTGGCCGTTGATCAAAGAGACGCTGACGAAACGCTGTCGTTGGTTGAAGAGTATGATTCGAGATTTGGCCCATCTACCCCTGAGTTCGAAAAGAAATTGAGATGGAAATTGTACCTGCATATTACAATTCTCATAACGCTTATCAACCTGATGCTTTTTGTAAGTTTCGTTATTTGATTTTGACTGATCTGTCGTCCTAACGAGGTGTTAATAGATTGATAAAGCTACCTTGTCTTATGCGTCAATCCTGGGGCTGTTTAAGGAAACTGGCATTGATGATACTCAGTATAATAACTTGAACACAGTCTTTTACGTTGGTGCGTCGCTGATTACAACCGTCCCAGACTTCAGACTAATTCTTGGTATAGGATATCTTGTTGCACAATGGCCAGGACATTATCTCATGCAGCGTCTCCCACTAGGGAAATTTATCACCGCCATCGTCTTCATGTGGTCCGTTATCATTCTTCTCCACTGTACAGCATCCAATTACGGTGGTCTCATCGCCCTCCGATTTTTCCTAGGTCTTTTTGAATCAGTCATCGTGCCTGCCATGGAGATAACTCTTGGAATGTTCTTCAAACCGGAAGAACAAGCTCTGATGCAGCCTATCTTCTGGATCTCCTGTATGGGCACTCCTCTTCCAGCAGGCTTCATCGCCTATGGTCTCCTCTACAGCAAGAGTACCACCGTTCTCCCTTGGAAATTCTTTATGATTATCACCAGCAGCATTACGTTTCTCCTTTCCATCTACTCCTTCTTCTACTACCCCAACAACCCAGCTGTCGCGCGCTTCCTAACCCTCGAGGAGAAAGTTCAAACAATCCGCCGCGTTCACGAGTCTTCCAAAGCGTCCATTGAACAAAAGAAATTTAAAAAGTCTCAGTTCAATGAAGCTATTCGCGACCCTGTGTCTTGGCTCTTTGGTCTCCAAGCCTTCACACTCATGCTCTCTAACAACCTCTTCTACCAACAGAACCTCCTCTTCATCGGAATTGGTGTCTCAAATCTTGGCTCCACCCTTGTCAGTGCTGCCGGTGGGGGATTCGCAATCTTAGTGTGCTTGGTTGCTACATATCTCTTATCCCGCTTTCGCAACAAGAACGCATACTGGGCTACATTCTGGTGTATTCCAGCTATAGCAGGCGGAATCGGCATGGTTGCCGCGCCGTGGAGTTCGCGACTCGGCTTGCTAACGTGCATCTTGCTGGCTGGAAACACTTACGGTGTTTCCTACATCATTGCTCTAGGATGGACCACGTCCAGCTCGGCAGGCTATACCAAAAAGCTGACTCGCAACGTCTTCTTCATGGTTGGTTACAGCGTGGGTAATCTGATTTCACCGCAGATTTGGGTTGCAAGTGATGCGCCGAGGTATTATCCTGCATGGATTATACAGATTGTGATCAGTTGGTTTGGCACTCCGGTTATCTTGCTGGTTATACGGTGGATTTTGGCAAGGCGAAATGTGGAGAGGAGGGCTTGGATTGAGGAGCAGAAGTCGAAGGGGTTATTTGCTGACGGATATGTGGAGCACAAGGATGAGGAGGGTAGGAGTGTTAAGACAAAAGTAGAGGTTGGCCTTCTGGACCTGACAGATTTGGAGAATAAGTACTTCCTCTATCCTCTATAGAGATTCCGGGCTTCGAAGACCATAGATCGGAAGGGAAGAAAGGAAGAGTAATGGGACAAAGAGCGTACGTTACGGGACAAATTCGTTGGCTATAGATTACATTGTGAGTGTCATATGTTTCAAGACAGAGAGTTTCTTTTCTAACAGTTGGATCTCCGCTCGGAGTTGGACAAGTACACGTCGGTGTACAAGTCTATGCTTGATGCACAAGCTACTTTCCACAACGATTATAGCCTTCTCACTGCAAGAAAAATGTCTTCTTCAATGAGAGAGTGCTCGGAACGCTCGAACTCATCCCAGGGGGCCCTTTGCTGTGAAAGTAGCACATGCCTACAAACGTAAAATGATCATCCACGCCATTTTCTTCCGAAGACTCTGAACTTTTGATAGGACGAAAGACCATATTGCCTGAATCACCGCCAAGGACACAAATGAGATCCCCTACTTGGACCCGTTGCGGCAACAAAACAATCTGACCAGGCTCTACCCCTTCTGGATGACTCAATCCTTCGATAACGCACAATCGTTTCTCCCTGAGAGGCCCAAGTTCTTTGAGAACGTCGGGAATATAACGCCCCTTGGAAAAGAAAGGTATTCCCAAAATCAATGCTAACAGGTGGGGCAAAGTGTCTGAAGATGGCCCTTCGGTCGAAGGCTCCCAGGTCTTTTGGACTTGATCTTCAAAAGAGCGTCTGTACAAATATAGGAACTTGCGAAATGGAAGACAGTTTTGGAGACCAGCAGCTTACGTGGCCTTCTCGACCAGCATCCCAAACTGTGCATTGCGTTTCTCGTGCTGCGCCTTAACAGCTGGATCTTTGTTCCCCAAGCCTAAATCTTTCCACAGATCATATCCAGGACCCAAATAGTCAGACCATGAACTTCGAATTTCATCTGATTCGAGGTGAGCAAAACTCAGAATGCCGGATCCGAGTGTGCTAACTCGTCCAATGATATGTCCTTCGGATACTAGTTGATGTTTGCCGTCGTCGGAAAGCGTGAACGAAAACTTTGCATTCGCCTGAGGGGCCTCTAATCGAACGTAATAGAGCGGATCCCAAAGTTCATTTGATGTCCAGTCTGGGACCCAAGAGGGAAGATGCTCGAGCCGATTTTGAGGATCCACATCTTCGACAAGACTAAGAACTCTGAAATCCTTGTATTTCTGGAGTAGGTAGCGTGCAACTTCAGTAAAAAGCTCAGCACAGCTTTTCTTGTAATCGACTGCGAGTTCCAGTTGTCCAGAAAGTGAATCGGAGACAATTCCCAAGTGGGCGTAGATCATATCTTTAGCGTCCGTCACTCTCAATCCTCTCCTTAAACATAGTGTCGAGAGTAGAGAATTGCCAGGACCTTTGCCATGTGTGTAATCTAGGAGAGCGGAACGAGCTAAAGTCATCTCTTCCAACAGCACGAAACCGTCAGATGTGTCGGGTATATCTGCAACTCTAGAGACTTTGATCGATCTACTTGCCGATCCACTTGTAACGGAAGGAGTTGGAGTTGGAGCGACTGCAATAGGTGGGGTGCGAATATCGACATTCATGCCGTGGTGCACGAACTGGTCAAGACTTTCCCACTTCAAACGCTTCTTTCCACATTGTAGCCAGGGATCGCGAGACAACAGTAGTTCTTGAAAAACCCAAACTCGATAAAACCAAGGCTTCTGGAGGATCAAAATTTTAAGCCCGTCGGCCATATGTCTACATTTCGAGCGTTGGTCTGCTGTCGCACCCGTTCGCGCTATCACTACACCGCCTTTCTTACCAAACGCTGCGAGTTCGTTAAAAATATTGTCAGTTTCTTCAGTGGAATCGCCTAGGTAGATAACTGTGTGGTGGGCGAGGGAGTAAATGGACCCCATTTGAGAGACTTGTTGGTTTCTTTCCGATATATCGGCCTTATTAATACATAATGCATCGGCCCAGATTCGTATTACCCGCCCTGCCACTCGTGAATGGCGTAGTGCCGTTTCTAGGGTAGCCGTGATGTGGAATGGGCAGCCACTAACAGTGATCTGTCATACATCTGTCGGATCCCCCCACACATAAGACAATGCAGCGTACTGATTGACTGGATTTTGGCGATACTGCGATAGAGTTGCATGCTCTATTGAGCACTCGAGCTCTGCTGACACATCCGACATGGGAGGCAGAAGAACAAGTCTGAAAGCATCAGGTGCAGTCAGCGGTTGGTAAGTAAAGACTGCTAGCTTCGGAAACGACATTTTGAAGATGCTGGTGCTGGTGTTGGTGCTAGTGTTAGTGCTGGTGCCGGTAGGTGGGCACTCAGTGCACTTCAATCATTTAACGATGTGCGTATTATGACATTTCTGGCATAGGGCACTAGGACACGTCACGCGTGCTCTAATTTTCTGGAACCCTGCCAATAATCGCAACGTCCAGCGGAAGTGTGTCTCCTAATCAAGCTTTATACATAAAGCTGAAGCACGTGCTGCTCTATTCGCTCTCAATCAGCTCTCTCGGACATAAGATATATAGTATTGTGTGAAGAGGTATGGTTGTAATTACAATAAATACATAAGGAGAGAAGATGACGAGCAAAGCTTATAAGATAAATACGGACTGCAATCACGTGATATGTCTTAGACTGGGCGGCTAGGCCTACCTATTAGGTACATTTCCGCTTTTCACTGCAAGATGTAAGCTATGTGCATCAATTTTCGAGGCGGTATGCAAGACCGCAACCCAAAATCGAACGGGGAAAGTACGATACGGCTCTGTCAAACTTTACGGGGCTCTAGTTGAACTCTAATATCCACTAGTTCTAGGAGACGGCACTTCCTCTCCCACTTCTGTCATGAAGAAGAAAGGCACAGATCAGAAAGTGGTGGTCATGGTCGATACTCGAGAAGACACTGTAGTGTTCATTCCTGAGTATGCTTTCTGCCTGAGTATGCTTTAATTTGGTCGCCCTCCCAACCATGTCGCACTCGTTCTCAAACAACATAACTTTCCTGGTCGTTGGCTTTGCCTTGTGCGAATCGGTAATTTAATTGAAGTTCCTAGGTCTTAGTTCCGGAATGTAGCAGATCATGAAGTTACGATATATTGAAGCTCGGGTCCAACAAGGAACTGGCGTTGGCGTACTATTTGATTGATTTGGCAATATTACGATTGTTGATAGCATCATGATTAATGACAAAACGCTCCAATCGATTTTTGGGAGTTTTTTCTTGCCGGAGTTTCTCCCGAATATCAAGCTTCCATTTACTGGTTCAATTTTTTTCGTCTAATTTCAATAGGAAGTACTTTCCCGAGATTGCAAAGATGGGAGGATCTGTTACTTAAGAATGCCAGGAGAAAGTCTAAAGCGTTTTTCAACAAATTCAGTGTGTTCCTGTTCCTGAAAGCTCGGGAACAAGTCCGTTATTCACTTTAATCCAGCATATTTTCCACCAATCTCGTCACTATTGCACTTTTCTCTCTTGCACTTGCTTCTGCACCCAGTATGCCTATCACGAATGCAATGATCTCCAAACCAAGTCCCCCTTTAGAGAATAGATAAAAGATTGAGAGACAAGTGGAGGTGGATATGTGCGTACCCAGAAATAAAAGATATTCGAGCACGGTTATAATTAGGGATTTAATAGTACAGAATAATCCTCTTAGCTAAGAAAGTATAACATGCCATTTTATTCTCTATTATGTCACATGACTATAACATTGAGTACTGAACCCCCTTTCTAGCTCGCTTATGCATAATGTTAAGGGAAAATTGAGTTGACTTCTCCAAAGAATCAACCTTCCCATTCTCACACTAATCCTTCAAATCCTTGTTGCCCCCGTCCCAGTTCTTGTTCATGACCTCCTCTGTCCCAAGCAAAATTTACAAAAATCTCCTCGCCCCATCAAAAACCCCATCAACTCACCGTAGCTCTCTTTTGAGCAAATATAGTGTGGCCTGGGTTGCCCGCCGAGGGAAGGTAATAGAAGTTGTGCTTTCTAGTTCCCACCACAGGTTCCCCTCTTGCCCATCAGAATCTGGTTGGCTAATCCTCTTAAAAATAAGGTAACCTTTATGAGACTTGATGAATATACTTCTAAGACGGTTTATAGGTCTTCATATCGTGGTATTCTGGTATCAATATGTTAATCTTACAATTCATGGGATGTCCAAGTCTTATAACGCTGCAACCCCAGAGCCAAGGCCCCTCAATATCCATCCGGGACATGCCAACCTAGCCGCGAAATAGCCAAATTATTCGCCCCCAAATAAGGAAAATCCGTCGGGAAGTCCACCATCTCTAGCTCGTTCACAGCTGGCGACTCCACGAGTGCCATCCCCTCCTCATCAAGCCCGGCACTCACAGTATCAATCCTCCGCAAGAACTCCGCCAAGCTCTCGCTCCCCTGCCCTATATCCCCTCCCTTTCGACTTGAATTCCTTTGCTCCTCACTCGTTGTAGCATTCCGCACCATTTCCCGCGTCTTCTCGAACATCGCCCCACAGCTCTGGTACATGGCTGCCACCTCCTCGTTCCTTCCATCTTTCGCGAGGCCGCAGAGAAGGATCAGGAGCGGCTCGATGAGCTTTAGATCTGCTGGGGCCCGGTGGTGGGACGGATCTGAGATGATGTTTTCGAGTAGGGTGGTGGCTGCTTGGACGAACATGTGGAGGATGACCCTGCGATCTGTTAGCTTTTTCTTAGTGGAGATCAGGGAAGAAAGAGAGACCGACCAAATGCAAGAGTAATCCCCGTTAGGCGTTATGTGCATGAGTGTGATCGCATTCCTTGCCTCTTCGACGCAGAGAATCGGTGGAGGGGGACTGTGTTTTGATCCGGCGTCGGGATCTATGGGCTCCTGGAGTTGAGAGCGCCATTTTTCGACTGGTACTGAAAACCGATGGATCGTATTCAAGGTGTTGAAGTAGTTCATCCTGAGGATCACTTTGTGGATGATTGGTGGGATTAGGGGTCTTCCTCTGCCAGGCACTTTGTAATTCTCGCTGAAGTTGATCGGAATACTGGCTCGCCAGACAGCAAGCATGCCTTCCAATCTCTTGACTTCGACCATTCGTCTCGTCACCGATTGCTTCTCTGCTTTCACGGAGATGAGGCGTCGGTAGACTTGTCCTTGGATGAGAGCGAGCTTCACACGGAATGTGAAGTAGTTGACGTCTGTCGTGGCGCCGAATTGAATCATGTTATCCATCATTTCAGACGGCATCTCAATGTCCATTTCCTCGTCGTCTTGCGCTGGTGGTTCACCGGTTCGAAGACAGTGTTCTTTGTCGATGAAATATGCTGTCCAGAAGACTCGTTTCCTCTGCTCGACCTCTCTTGGTGTGAGATTCGGATCCCGGTTCTTTCTGTGGAGGCCTAGGTTCTGCGCCATTCTGATAGCTTGTGAAACCAGAGTGCCAAAAGGACGTGGATTAGGTGTTCCTTGGATCACTACTGCCATTCCAATGAGTGCTTGCACTGACGATATTTTTGCCTCCAGCAGCGTCAGTTCTGGTGCCACAGCGAGAGCATTTTGTAAGTATCCCCAAGCTTCTCGGTCATCGAACTCATTGTCCATCTTTCTCATCGATCGAAAGCGGTGGGCGATTGCAAGGACGACATTCAGACATGCCCAGTGACTGGGCTCTTGATGTCCTCCATCGGGATAGTTCAGCATTGCCATAGCGTCATGCTGATCAAAAATTGGAAATGCCAAGTTAAAACCTTCGAAAGCTTTGTTGACAAGGGCAATCGCCTCTGGTTTCGATGGGAGAGACTTGAAGACTTTCCTCGAGAACATGGTGCTGAAGTTTGTGATCTTCCAGTCAGGATTGGTGGCGAATCGATGCTCTGCTATGGGGTCCATGTCGAGGACTAGCAATAATTAGTCGAGGTGAAAGCACATGATTTGAGGATACAGACGTGTCTTTCGCACTCGTGGAATATCTGAGCCTTCCAGAGATATCCTGCATTCAAAATTGGAAAGCCCCTCGTCCCATAAGTTATCAAGAGCGCCTTGCTCGTCGACAATTCGCACGACTTCCTTGCTTTGATTCGCACGCTGCAACTGCTCTTCCATGCTCTTGAGTCTCTTCTCTAACTCTTCGACTCTCTTTTGCCTGGTTTGGTCAGTCTGATATTCTCGTGACTTACCCCACAATTTTGCCCCTGCGCGAAGTGGGTACTCACTCAGGAGGCCTTCTGGGCTTTCGTTTCACACTGATAGGTGTGAAGTGGCATAATGTCCTGTATTTGATGCATTGTACACATGTCTCTGCTGTAGGTTCGCAACGAATCTTTTTCTTGCGACACATATCACAGGCCTGATGTTTTGTCAGTGCGTAGTAGCCTAACTTGTGACAAGGCTAACAAACTCTTATGATCAGCCTCCGACCTTGCTCTTCCCCTTCTGGGCTTTCTGATGTACTCGATGTCGACATTTTCGTAGATTGTCACGTTTCCCTTGTGGTTGTTGGGTTTCTCATCGAGATGCTTGAGGAACAGGATGAAGGAGAGCAAAGACATCTTCTCAGATACTGACGAGCTCGGCTTACGAGAAAATGTGGTTGATTGGTTGGTTGGCTTAGTTAAGAATAGCTCGGAGTTTGGGATGACAAATTTTGACGGTGCCGTTCCCCTGTCGATTCTGCACGCAACAGTCAGATGCTTTTACCCTCTCAATTTTCTGCACGTGATGTTGTTTGAAATCTTACTTCGATCGAAGATTGGCAAGTAGAACTTGAAGTGGGTTTTAAGTTTTTGCCTTAATTGCTACCTGGGAATCGTGCGCCTTAAGTGCAATCAAGATACAGTGCTTGAAGAGGATTCCGGAAATAGGGGTTAGGATCTCGGGTAACTGAAGGCTTAGTTCCGATCTCTTTCGTTACGGAAATAGTTTCAGTGCCGCTCCTTCTACATTCTAACTGTTCCCGTCACCTTTAGCTTGTCCTTAATCTCTAGAGATAGATCTGAAACTTCTGAGTGCGCGATTTGTTCTTCGCTGGGCAGCGCTGCTGGCACTCTAGCCCGTCTAGACAGCCTCAGGATTGTAGAATTGATAATGCACAAGACTTTGAGGTCTTATGAAGGGCTAGGAAGAGGTAGATGTTCGTCTTATGAGGATCTGAAACTAAGAGGCCAAAAGCAGCAAGAGGCAGGCTCATCTTAAATAATTTAGGAAGGGAAACCTCGTATGGCCTGCTAGATCTGGGAGGAATTTTGGGAGGCTCTGATTGGTCTGTCGTACTCGAGGAGCAAATCACCTCACGTGACATTTGCTGCACTGCTTGTACAATCTTTTTTATGTACACTTGTCTTATAAATAGACTTAATGATCCTTTATGCAAGAAGGGATCGTAGGAGCTTGGAGTATACCCCACTATTAGTGGATAATTCGACGGAAAAGTCGTCGTTTCAAGACGTTTGCACCGACGAGAACAAGTTGGGGTTTAACCGAGTATTCAAGCACTTGCCAGGACACGCGTCGGAAAGAATCGAATACCATAATGATGAAACCCTAAGGGTTCTTTCAAAGGATTTCCCATCTTTCTTTCTTGAGATTGATTTGAGGTTTGATTGCCTTGATTGGATAGGGTCGTCTACACTTATACGCGTCTTCGAAACGGGCTCCATCTCGAACCGCAACTGATATATTTGCATGACTTCAATCCCAGAATTTCATCAACTTTCTACAACACATCTTACGAAATGCCTACGATTCTTGATCAAATGCCCCTGGATGAGCTTGAGCAGCTCATCGCCCTAGAACAGCGTGCCGCAGCGTGGAGAGTTACCAATGCCAGGAACGACGGTCTTGTCCTTGTTGCTATAATTTGAGAAGCTGGTGAAGCCAGAGGGCAGGGGGTTCGCGCGCAAGGAGATCTTGAAGGTACATGCATTTCGGCTGTGTATAATGCTGAGCAAAGAGTTCGGGTGGAGTGTGCGGAAACGCAGGGCCGTAACAGAGATGGCTGGATTGATGGGATTGGAGAAACTGAAGAAGAATGCATGAAAAACTTGTATGCGGCGGAACAAGCAGCGACGATTGAGGCAGTGGAGAAGATTGGTGAAGCGAGGCTGAAATATGCGAACAATGCAGTCAGTGTGGAAGAGACGTGTATCCGAGAGATGTATAAGGCTGAGCAGGAGGCAAAGACAAGTGCTAGAAGAGAAGAACACAAGGCCAACCTGAAGGAGCTCAAGCAGACACGAGAATACGAGAGGAAATGAATCACCAAGATGTTGGAAGCAGAAACAAAGGCGAGAGTCGCTGCAGTTCCAGCAGAGGCCGAGGAGAGAAGGGCATTGATGAGGGAAGAGATGAAGCTCAAGGTGGAGCTCTTGCGAGAGGAGAGCGCTACCAGACAAGAAGCATTGAGAGAGGAGAATACTGCGAGACTGGAAGTTATGAGAGACACCATTAAGGTTGCCAGAGCTGAGTCGGAGGTTTCGGAGGAATCTGCCAAGGGTGCTCAGAAAAGGAAGAGAGTTTCGAGAGCGGTTCGGGAGTTGTTGTAATGGCGCGAAGACCGCGCTTTTGAGCCGACAGGTTTGTTCTTGTTGTACCGAATCTCTGTATATTACCTCGGCGTAAATCTATTCTCCTTTACCATAAGCGGGTAGTATTCCTTCTGCTTATAAATCGTTTTGGGTCGGCTTCATGAATCTTGCTTGGTAGATTTCTTCTCGACTCGGAGAAACCATACATCATTTTCTTGAGTCGATCAAATCCTCTTCATGGAATCTATCATCTCAGCGATCTTCTTTATTTCGATCTGCCAAAACTTTTGATGATTCACACTGCCTTCCCAATCACAGCCTCCACCGAGGTGGCATAGACAAAGCATCGCATCCACCTTTAATTTTAATTGAATCGTAACCTCGGATTACACTCCATCGACTGTATTCCTTCTCAACTGAGTCGGCTTCCATAATCAATTAGGGAGCCTTGGTGTCTTTCGGTTGGCGCGGGGTGAGGATGTGTCCGACTAGCCTGAGCCTGCCGGTCTGGCTAATATCAATACCATTAAGAGTAATTCCAATAAAACTGCTAAATCCCAACCCAAACCTGCCAGGCGCGATCGGGAGTAGAATTTTGGGGGAAGTACTAGCGACAGCGGCGCCGGGGACATGGCTATGGGGGTTTCCCGGTAGGGCGAAATTAGCGTTTGGGGTAAACGCAAATCTGAACCTCACTTCTATGTTTCTTCACGAATACACCTGCTTCTCTGCTTTCAAAGTGGCGCCGGTATGCTTGGATGTCAATGGCACTTGTGACTTGTACAAGATGGGTCTCTTCGCAGTAATTCTCTGTATCTTTGGGCTCATCTCGCTCGGTCTCGTGGGCTTAACACCCGCCGATCAAGCGATCATGCAGACAACTGTGTTTCCCACTCTCATATCTGGTGCCTCTTCTCTAATTATCCTCCAATCAAAAGCAAATATTACGGGCAACTGCAGGTGCATCCAAGACGATGGCTGCTGGCCTACACTTTCCGATTGGAACCTGTTAAACTCAACGATTGGAGGAAGGTTGATAGCTACAAGGTTGCTAGCTGATGTCTGTCACGATCCGCACTATAATGATTCGACTTGTAACGATCTGAAAGCAGTTTGGGATACAGAAGTTACTCAGTAAGCACACTACTGGTTTCAATTACCAAATCTTTCATCATCTGACTTGTTGTGAGCAGTTTCTCAACTCCCGAATCGTTCATGGCACCTCTTTTTCAGAACCAAACTTGTGATCCTTTCACTTCTCAATCATATAAATGCACAGCCGGAAACTATCCAGCTTACTCCATCAACATCAGCTCTGCAAGTGACATAGTTGCTGGTATCAAATTCGCGCGAGACAAAAATATCAGGCTAGTCATCAAGAACACAGGCCATGAGTACATTTTCCCATGATATCTTGAAATCGCAATATTTAACACAGTAACAGTTATCTTGGGAAGTCCTCCGGGAAAGGCTCCCTCTCCTTGTGGACTCACAATCTAAAATCCATTTCTTTCTCAAACTACAGCTCTTCATACTACCAAGGACCGGCAATCAAGATCGGAGCTGGAGTGCAAGGCTACGAAGCCTATACAGCGGCAAACACTCTTGGTCTTCGCGTGGTAGGAGGTGAATGCCCAACCGTCGGTCTCGCAGGTGGTTTTACTTCAGGAGGAGGCCATTCTTCTTTCTCATCTATCTACGGCATGGCTGCGGACCAAGCGCTCGAGTGGGAAGTTGTTACAGCCAACGGAACACACCTTATCGCCACCCCTGAGCAAAACTCAGATCTCTATTGGGCACTTAGTGGCGGAGGCGCACGCACGTTTGCCGTGGTTCTGAGCCTAACGAGTAAAGCGTACCCAGATGGAAACTTCGGTGGCGTGGGCATGACAATTCTCAAGGCCAATGTCTCGAATGCTACCTTCTGGGCTGCAGTTGAGCTATGGGAGGCCTTCCAACTGGGTATTATCGATGCTGGCGGTGTAGCTACATGGTTTATACTCCCCTTCGCCCTGCTCGTCAATCCCATCGGCCTCCCGGGCAAGACAAAGTCTGAAGTCGACAAGTTCATGGCTCCTTTCCTCTCAAAACTCGACGCCCTGGGCATTAATAAGTCTTCCGGCTCCCTCCAGGTAAACACGACCTCGTTTCCCGCATTCTTCGACCACTACTTCGCGTACAATGGCCCATATCCCTACGGCGCTATCTCCTCCTCCCAGGTCACAGGTGGTCGTCTTCTTCCCCGCTCCACATTCGAAAGCGCAACAGAAGCTCTGACGAACGTCACCAAACTCATCTGCAGCATACCTGGCATGTCTTTTGGAGGCTTCACGGGGCACCCCACTTTATTCGCAGGGAATGCGACAGCGTCGAGTAATGCCGTCTTGCCCGCATGGCGCGATTCAGTGATGAGCGTCTTCATCATAGGGACATGGAACTTCACGGCGCCGATCGGAGATAACCTCAAGTTGCAGCAGCTCATGACAGATGTGGTAGATCCGGCGCTGAAGAGTATCTCTGTGGGAAGCGGCACGTATCTAAACGAGGCCAATTTCCAGGAGCCGAATTGGAAGCCGGAGTTTTATGGGGCTAATTATGAGAGACTGGTGGAGGTTAAGAGGAACTATGATCCTGAGGGTTTGTTCTATGCGGTGACGGCTGTGGGTAGTGATAGCTGGGATACGGACGGGGATGGGAGGTTGTGCCATGTCGGTGGGGATGTCGAGAATGTTTCTGTAGATCCTGTTTGTGGTTCATTTTGCCCCGGGAGGTTGGTGAAGCAGGATTGAAACTTGTCAAAATGTAGTTCAAAGATCAGGATCCGTCAGATAGCACAGCTCCAACGCGGGCTGCGCTGAAAAAGCGAGGCAGAACGATTGATTGACTCAAAAACCCCAAAAGCCAATCCGCTACGCTACCAAGCTCTCCTGAGCGCATCCCTCAAGAAGTAATAGTACCCAGAACCAACCGCTATATTACTGTTTGGCGCATTAAATTGACTCGTACCTCACCATGACAGAACAAGAGACTCTCCCACCAATTGTGTAGTAAATCTCAGGCATGATGAAGGCATAAGAAACACAATTAGTGGCAGCCGTGCAGATATCTTGCGTGGCGGGGTGGTTCATAACGACGAGAGGGCAGGTAGTGCAGATTCAGGTCCAGCCCCCTTTCCCAAGCGAAGGGAACTTTAGCGAGTAGCCCCTTTTTGGCACGACTCCTAATCAGTTACCTTTACCAGCAGTACCCGTAGCGATAAAAGGTAGTTATGCACTAATGACCATTCAATCAGGAAAGCCAAATCATGTTTTTGTACAAAAGTGTTGCCATTCATGTACAACCAGTATCCATTTGTACAGTCCCGTCTATGATCCCACCATCTATCTGCATGCATTACCAAAGTTCATCATTTACAAACACACTCTCTTCAACTAGCCTACGCTCATCACCAGTCTCTTCTCCATCAGGCGAGACAGGCCACCTTGAATTCGCGAGGCCGAACTTCTTCCCCTTCCGCTGTCTCAAACCCTTCCTTTCTAAGCGGCTGCTCCTGCTGATCTTCGTGGAATATCTCAGAATCCTCTCCTCTTTCGATCCGCTCTTGAAGGACACATATCCAGATCGAATCTCGTATCGGAGCTTCTCTGGTAGGAAGAGCGACCAATTCTTGACAATGTTAGGCAGGTTTCGATCGGACCACCCGTCGGTATATTTCAAGCTCCTGCTTCCCCGAAGGATGAGTAGTTTTACCCAGCGCTCGATATACTTCCTGTTCCGTCGGATACGAAGCCGTGCTAAGATCAAGTCACGCATGCGTTGCTCTGCTAGGTGTGTTGGGCTGTGCTGACGTGTGGTCGCATTGAAGGTTGCTTGCATGCGAGATAGTTTTCGTATGTCGTCTTTGAGGACTCGTCGCGCTTCTTCCATCCGAATGTGCATTTCTCTGTATCGTTGTCGGCTACACAGATTGGTTATCAGGCGGTCGTACATCTCTAGTGTTGGCTTGACGTTGTATGGCTTCGAAACCATCGTGTCCCAAAGGTTGGTGACAGCCTCAGGAGGTAGCTGACCGATGTCTTTGCCAGTATCTGCAACTTCACCTTGACGTTTTCGTACTCTGGGTCTGATAGAAAGAACAAAGGTCCACGTCAGAAGCTCATTCCAGACGTTCGTGGGAATCGGAATCGAGTAACGGCTGGAGATGTAATCAATCAATCGAAGAGCTGTCGGGATTTGGTTGTTTATACCAAACGCGTGGGCAATGGTGTAGAGCAACATGCCAGTAGGATGAAATGGAGAGTGGCGACGGTAAGCTTTCGGAGGCGGAAGTTCCGAATCATTCAAAGTCAGTAGTTCTTGAAGGTCGATATTCCAGACGCGTCCAAGGATCGAGGCCACGGCAGATATCTCACCCTCACGAGCGTTTGACACTATCATAAGGCAGAAAGTTTCCTCGTTTCCAGATATGCCAGCTTCGACCATACTACGGAAGTGCAGGGCTACTTGAGCTCTGATATTTGAACCCTGTGCCACACTGTGCCCTGTCAACGCATAGGGAGGATGCTCCCAGGTTCGAGGTGCAAAATTTTCAGGGATGACCCTGAGCCTGTATCTGAGAAGAGGATTCGTAGTGTCATTCCAGCATTTGATCCACAATAGAGAGTTATAGCAGTCGAGGTCTGGGGCAGGTAATTTTTCGGTGACCTTGTCACTTTCATTCCTGACGGTCAATTTTTTCCAAAGGTATTCGGCTAGGTTCCGATTTCCTGTTGCTCGTGCACACCTGAAGAGATATTTATAGTCTGAAAGAGCAGGCGGGTGCTCCCAGTGCCGTGCTTCCAGAATACTCTTGACTTGTTCCAAGAATGTGATGCAAAACTTGTAGTATCCACCTTGTAGGCTGATAGCATCCAACAATCCAAGCTTCTTTGCCAGACGCGGGCTCAATTGCATGTGAAATTCCTGGTATCGGCCAACGAAATGCTTCGGATCCAGACTTCGCAAGGCCTCGGAAAAGGTAGAGGGGGGCATCGAGACTAAGAGTGAGCGCGTGTTATAGAAGCCGACTGTTTTCGCATGATCTGAAAGGGCCTTCAGAACAATATGAGGATTCCCTGTCCTCAAAGCCAGATACACCGCGGCTTCGTGCTCGGTGGGGTCATCGATTCCATCCTTGTTGAGCAATGGACGAAACATGTCGCCTTGCGCCTGGGCTCCGAGTGGTGGCTCGAACCATCGTTCCAGTCGCCTCCATGTGTGCGAAGCCCCAACCTTCAGACCAATTGCTCCGTCTCGTACCGGCGGCTTCGGGATCTGCTGCGCTTCATCTCGAGTTTCCTTTCGAGTTTCCTTTCGTTGTCCTACTGAACTCCCCGGTCCCCCAATCGCATCTCCATCCTCCGTAACCGTTTCCGAAGCAGAATCAATCCTGCTCTCGCGCTCGTGAGCAGGCAATCTTTCTCCCACAGCGACAGATTGGCGGCGGTTGTTGTTCTGCCATCTCCGTAATCGTAGGGCATGCACCCGACCTGGAATCCCTCGCGGACAGGAATAAGAGGCGATTCGAGACTCAATTGCCTCAAACTTGAGAAGGAGTGTGCTCATGGGCTACCGATATCGACTCATGTTGAGGTGAAGGACAGTTCGAGGGGGTGAAGAAGGTCGATACTTCTCTGGAGTGTGGGGAAGCTAGAAATCCAAGATCTTGCCAGACAAAAATTGATCGGCAAGTTCCGCCAGCCAAAGTCACATCGCTGAAGGGGCATCTCGCAGTCAACACAGTCAAGGCAACACACTCCTTACTAACCAACCTCACTTTTACGCGCCATGGCGGATGTAGATGATGGAGCCTCTGCTCCCGTGTCCGAGCCTTTGGACTTGGTGCGCTTGTGCCTCGATGAGATCGTCTTTGTGAAGCTCAGAGGAGACCGCGAGTTAAAGGGCAGGCTGCATGTATGTTGCCATATCTACTCTTGACGGACTCTGCTGACAGCTCTGCAGGCATATGATAGCCACTGCAATCTGGTACTGGGAGATGTGGAGGAGACAATCTATGTGGTAGAAGAGGATGAAGATGAAGAAGAGACCGTGAGGGTGGGTTTCAAGCAATGGCGCACAGATGAAAAGCTTGCTAAGACTTCTACAGACAATACACAAGAAATCGGAGATGCTGTTTGTTAGAGGTAAGCCTATTCATACCTTTTACGGACCTCTAAGAGCTATGTCTAACACTTCACAGGAGACAGTGTGGTCCTCATCTCCCCTCAAGCACCATCATGAAACCGAAATCCAAAGAACTATCATAGAAACACTCCAGAAACATCATCTGGATGATGGGGAAGTGGAAGATACCCAAAAGTCACATTGCAAAGCATTCAAGGGAGGGGTAGAGGCTAGGTGTCAGTTGCACTAAGCAGGCGTCTCAATCCGTTGAACCTACCATACCGAATAAAAGTCCCATTGACAAGGCATACTGGACATACATGGCGCAATTGCTATTCCTGCATCCAGAACTTTATATTGTGGCACTGCAAGCTTGCACAGTGACTCAAGTCCGATGATTCACGACTCCTTATCGATAAAGCTTCCCCAGACCGGAAGAGTCATCACTTCTTAATAAACAACCCCTCTCCCCTCTAATTTCAAACCGATCTCACAAACCCAATACACCTCAAACAATGCAACTACAATAACAGTCTAAGCTACGTCTAGTTGGAAGCTACGAAACCAGACCAAATGATACTACGAATACACTAGAGAGTGACCTCACCCCGCAACTCGACAAGTCATCAACAATCGAGTACCCCACCATGGCAACAAAAGGCAAACAGCTCCCTCACGAGCGGCGGAAAGGCGAAACCGTACACCTCCAGACTCATCCTTTGATCTGGCTTCTAGCTAATTACTTCGATCCAGGCATTGAGCGAATTCGCCGACTACGTCGAGAAGCAGCAAGCACTGCGGTACCCTTCTGCTGCTGCAGCTTCAGCCTCGAATTCCACCCCCGCAGTTGACGAGCACGCCGAGCTCGACGACATCCTCAATGGCCTCGACCTTGCTGATACCTCTCCCGCCGTCCGACTAAAAGAACTTCTCCTCACACACAACGAAGACACACTCGCCAAGCTCGTTAACCTCCTCGAGCTACGGATAGAAGAAGGACACGGCGAGACTGTGTTTGAAATTGGGTTCGAGAACAATGGCGATTCGATGGGATTGAGCAAGGATGAGTGGGATGTGGCGTTAAAGCGGTTGAAGGAGGCGGCGAGGAAGGTCAGAGCGGATTGCCAGGTGCTGTTGACGAAGCATGTTGGTGGGGAGCATGAGGCCGAGAGTGCAGCGGCCGAGAAAGAGAAGGATTGTAGTGGGAAGGTATTGGTCAGACAGCATCCTGCTACAGTGGAGGAGGTGATCGAGACGCGGATTGCGGTTGTGGGGAATGTGGATGCGGGGAAGTCTACTATGCTTGGTGTTCTGGTTAAGGGGGGACTGGATGATGGGAGAGGGAAAGCGAGAGTCAATCTCTTCAGACACAAACATGAGATTGAGAGTGGACGAACCAGTTCCGTTGGAATGGAGATCATGGGGTTCGATACCATGGGCAAAGTCGTTGCTGCTGAGGTCCCAGGAAGGAAGCTGTCTTGGGAGGAGATTGGCAAACGCTCGGCGAAAGTCATTACCTTCACGGATTTGGCTGGACACGAGCGCTATCTTCGAACTACTGTCTTCGGACTGCTCTCATCCAGCCCAAATTACTGTTTGCTGATGGTAGCTGCGAATAACGGTCTCATCGGTATGAGCAAAGAGCATCTTGGAATTGCATTGGCTCTCAATGTGCCAGTCATGGTCGTCATCACCAAAATCGATATCTGTCCACCGCAGATTCTCGAGCAGACTATTCAGCAAATCACTCGGATCTTGAAATCTCCAGGAGCTCGCAAAATCCCGATTTTCATCAAGAACAAGGAAGAGTGTATTAACACCGCTACTCAGTTTGTTTCTCAGCGGATCTGTCCAATATTCCAAGTCTCCAACGTCACAGGAGAATCACTCGATCTCGTCCGTGCTTTCTTGAACATTCTTCCCCATCACGGACACTACGACGCGGAAGCTCCTTTCGAGTTCCACGTCAACGATACCTTCTCTGTCCCATTCGTCGGCACTGTCGTTTCTGGCATCGTCAAGAGCGGAGTCATCCACGCGGGAGACACTGTGCTGATCGGACCGGACTCCCTAGGTCAATTCACAACCACGACCATCCGATCAATCGAGCGGAAACGAATCCCAGTTCCCGCTGCATCTGCAGGACAATCTGCGTCGTTTGCTCTGAAGAGAGTTAGACGGAAAGATGTACGGAAAGGAATGGTGGTACTGCCAAAGGTCGAGCAGAATGCACCAAAGGTCTACCGCGAGTTTGTTGCTGAAGGTACTTCTTCTCTCTCCCTCGCTTAGGCAATCTTAGTAACTAATATAACAGTCTTGATTCTCTCTCACGCCACCACCATAAAAACCAAATATCAAGCCATGCTCCACGTTGGGCCAGTTTCCCAGACTTGCGCAATAATCGACATCGACCGCGCCTACATCCGAACAGGAGATAGGGCAACAGTCGCCTTTCGCTTCGTGCAGAGACCGGAGTATCTTGCTCCCGGCGATCGACTACTCTTCCGAGAAGGCAGAACGAAAGGACTAGGAATTGTCAAGAGTGTTGGGTATGATACTAACAAACCGCTGAACCCGGAGAATCAGAAGGATGCAGAGAATGGGAACGGAGAAGGAAAGGGAAAGGAGGTTGAGGGAAATGGGGAGGCTAAGAAGGGCTAGCTGTGTTGATGGGTGAGCTTGCGCTGATGGATTTTGGATTTTGGAGTTTTGCTAGTGCTGGACGGGGAGTGGTGCATTGCGGTTGGGATGGGGTGTTGAGGAGGAAGAACAGTACTCTTGACTGCGGTGCATTATAACTCTCGGAGTCTGGAGTTTTGCTATACGACAGAGACAGAAGAGCATTTGCTTTAGGTACTTATAATGCACTTTTATGGCCTCAAAGTCACGTGCATAGCCCCTATTCGACCCCTTTTCCTGGTTATATTTGATTGACTATGATCTGGAGAGCCTTATCACACGTGCTTCATGACGTCGATCAACTCCTCAGCCTCGTTTTCTTTTTTCTCTGTCATGTTCGAGATGAGGCTTGATTGAGAGAGCAAGGATGCAGGTTCGCTAAAAACAGGGGTTCCTCGCCGTGTGCGGGGGATGACGTTGGGGAACAGGGGTGAGGACGTCATCGTTCCCAGTGGAGCAACTTCAACCTCACTCCATTGCATGAAATCCATCAGGACAAAGATAACGCGTCTAGATCTGTCAATCCGGATCATTGAGAACTGCATAAAATTGATGTGAAAGTAAACTTTCGAAAAGGAGTTTCAGTGACTTGTAAAATTCCAATCCAGGCAAAAAGCGCGAAGTAAACAACCAAGCAGGAGCTTCCAGCAATGGTATCAAGCAATTTAAGGGCAGAAGGAGACCCTGATCCGATCTTGAGATTGAGTGGCTCTTGGAACAAGCCAAGCCCACTTCTAGATGAGTGAGCCAATGAAGTGTCCATCTACGTCAGCGGAAGCCACAACTTCCCAGCTCCTCGTTCCCGTTTCCTGGTTAAACCTCCTCCACGCCTTCTAGCTTCCCTCTTCCAAGACCACGCAGCTCGACCCACTGCTCTCAGCCACACCTATCTACTCATACAAAAGCTCTAGCTCCCCTCTTCGCATCCAAGCTACAATCAAGAACTACATTACCTTAAGCAAGCAAAATCTGACACTTCTACCTACTTACTTTACTTCACAATGGAGACAGTAAACAACCTAGCATCAGCAGCCTCGAGGGCTATCTGGGGTGATGGCGCTGCTGATAGCGCCCAGAGCAAGGAGAACGAGACACAGGGCCAGGAGCCGCTCAGCGGAGAGACGGGCGACGTGAAGGCAGGCGAGCCGTATGATAAGGGGAATGCTGGTTTGTCCCCCCTTCACCCCCCCTCCCTCCTCCCCTCTTCTCTTTCCAAACAAAAGCTAACAAGAGATTGACAGAACCAACATCCACACCCGCAGAACCCAAACCCGTGGTCGACGAGCCTGCATCTACTACCTCGACAGAAGAGCCGAAGATATCGACACTGCCATTGAATCCGAAAGTCGTGGACACAACCGCCGTAACTGCAGTAGATGAACTTAGCTCTGTCGAACCCGCAACCGCAGACCCCGCGCTACAACCTAAGACAGAGGCTGAGAAGGCCGCGGTTGTGGATACAAATGGAACGGCTAGGGATGTTGATGCTGGTGCAGCAAAGGACGACGGACCACTGAAATTCACTCATGGTGAAGGAACAGGAGAGCTACCTATCAAGAGCACTAGCCTGAAGGCTGATGGGGCCGAAGTTGATGCTGCGACTCCCGAGGCGGGGAAGGAGGCTGACCGTGAGTTTTCCATTTCGGTTTCTGGTTGCGGGATAAGGGCTAATGGATACAGGTGTGTTTAAAGACAAGAGCGCCAGTCGTGAATCGGGTGCCGCTGTATCGCAGACCAGCTCGGAGGAAGTGGGTGGTAAGGATGAGAAGAGTGGGAAGACGAAGTTGAAGGATAAGATTAAGGAGAAGTTGCATATTGGGCACAAGGATAAGGACTGAATGTCTTAATCTTCAGGAGTGGTGCTGGTTAAGGAGTTACCTTTTGAACTTGTCTTTTTATTGCGGTTTGGAGGGAGCTAGATTGCGATGGGGTTGACATGATTTGGGGATGCGGCATGGATTCGGTAATAGGCATAAGAACAGAACAGAGATACCAATGAAGATGAATTGATACTATATCTCGTGACTTCCAGCTTTCCCCTGTACTGCGATGGGTGGATGTAAATACTAACAAGAAAAGAAGTTAGCTCTCTGCGACGACTAATGTCCAATGCTGGTGTCCTTGTCAGTATGGGGAACACTTGAATATCACGGAGGAGCCCCCTTTCTTCCAAAGCTTATTATTCACTTACCGATCTAGGGATGAACTCTGCTGTAGTGTTACGAGGAAAACGGGTCGTGAGGCCAGCTAAAGTTCTTGTTCTTGTTCAAAATTCTGGGAAAATTGGACTCCGGACGAAATTGACAGAAGGAAGATAAGAAACGATTATGCTTGAACTTTCATCCTGAGGTGAAGGCTGGTTAAAAGAGAAATAGAAGGTACGAAACAGAATTTCATCAAGGTGAATCTAAAGGTATAACAATAATTCGTACGTTGACAGCAAATGGAAATTTCTATTAACTTGGAGAGACTATATTTTAGACATGACGTAAGTCTGTTCCCTATGATTTTATAAGAAGTGCGAGTTTTGATCGAATTTGGAGAGATTCTAGATCGTTAGAGATCTATGTAAGTCTGTTTTTCTCAGGGACCGTAGTCTCGAAATAATGCACTGACAGGTGTCATGGAGGATAGGAACTCTATGTAATGTACTGCTTTGTTCTATTAAGGTTTATTCGCTACTAATACCGACCTTGCTTATTTACTATACCTGTATTAACCCCCTTTTCCGCTGGAGCAGCTGGTGGGTCGGCTAAATTTAGTGTTTTTTTGACTGTAATCTACTAAAAGGTCTTTCAATTTTTACTGTCTCTCAATTTGTACCTATAGAATCCTGAAAATAATATTGCTACCAGAGATATATCGCTTATATATAAAATCCGCTTCGAGCCCTCCAAATCTTGATCTCTGGATTCATGGGTGGGGGCTAATATGTCTGTCTGTAGAAGATGTGCGGACAGCTGAGAAGGGGCTTATTTAGTCAAAGCGAACACCTAGGGAAACGAAGACGTAGAAGAGTTTTCTCTACAAGCATGCTATATTCTGACGTTCACATATCTCGTTTCTACGGTATACACAAGAGTATGTTCCCCTAACGAATACCCTTTTAGCATGCCGCTATCTAAAAGCTCGTACTATAACTCTGCGTACAACAGCTCTGATCTCCCCTTATGAATATTACCACTGTATATATAGATGTTCTGAAGGTACTGGGATAATAAGCTTGCTATAAGAGTAGGTGTCGAGGATCTGAATGTTCCAGGAGTCTTGGAGTACTCTATGGATATTAAATTCATCAAAGAAGATGTGGTGATGTACGCAGAGTAATGGCACGCATTCTTACAATCAGTAAGTAGAAGGCAAGACGGCAAGTCTGCCACCATCCGTGACGATTACATTTCCATTCAAGTAACCCCCTGCCTTGCTCGTCAAATACAGCACCGCACCTGCCATATCCTCTTCTGTCCCCGTTCTACCAGAAAATTAGCATCAGCAATTACCGGAATATAAGTGAGAGCCCAGAAGGTGGAGAACCAGGCTTTTTGGTCAAGCTTGTGCACAGTACCACCCAAGCTCTCAGCTCTCAGCTTTTTTGAAGAAGGCAACATTTCAGATGAATAATATGCTTACCTCTGCAATGGGATAATCGTCTTCGAGATTTCCGTTCCATCTCCCTGCAAGATGGCAGTCAGATTCGGTCCCGATGCAATCTCCGACGGGTAGACTACCATCGCATCAGCTAAAGTAACTCAAAGTACACACGCTCGGGTTTGGGCCGTACTTCCTGGTGCAATCACATTGCTTCGGATGTTATATGGAACTAACACGTTCGAGAATTGCTTCATCATGTGCGTAGTTGCCGCTTTAGATGCTGCGTACGAAAAGCCAGCTATCCGATGTCCCAAATTAGCATATCCTTAAACGAAACAAGGTATTTGAAATGTCATCTTACCAAGAGCCAGGCGATGGAACCCCCCAATACTCGATACAGCAATAATCTGACTCAGCTGCTCGACATTCTTCCGCTTATTCCCTTCCGCCAACAACTCCAAGAAAGCAACGATGCAGAAGTGCACAGCAGACGTATTGACCTCCAACGTCTTGGTGAACGTTGGGACGTCTGTCTGCCAGAGGAAGTCTCGGAACTCCGTGAGCGATGCCTTGGGAGGCAGATCCCGGAGTGTTGGACCCGTGATGCCGGAATTGGCAATGAGCACGTTAATGAAACCGTCTGCTTTGGTAATGATGTCGACGGCCCGCGTCAAGTCTTCTTTGGAAGTTACGTCGCCTTGAATAGGGATGATGTTACCGTGTTTCTATCGGAGAATAAGCGGAGTTTCTCCCTGTAGTATAAGAGGGAGGGGAACGAGACGAACAGCTTCTTTTGCGGCGGTTTGGAGAGTCTCGAGTCTTCGCCCGATGATATAGACTTTTGCACCGTTGTGCTCGAGGGCTTTGGCCATCATGAGACCGATGCCTGTCCCTCCCCCAGTTATCACTGCAACCAAACCTTTCACACCGAATAAGGAAGCAGCGTCGAGAGAAGACATCTTGGAAAATGATTCAAGTATTGATAAAGATGGGTTTGTTGGAAGCTGGGTTAGCTGGGGAGCTTGGGGGTTTATATACAGCAAACTAATGGAAGGCGGTATGATCACTCAACACACTGGCATGGTGATAAGGTCAGCCTTAGTAGGAGTTAGGTGCTGAAAAGTAAGCTCAACTCCGTTCCCGTTCCCTACCCCCACAAATCCGTGCTGACAATCTAGGTTCTCCCGAACGGACCAATCGGCTCTTTTCTGTCGTACTCTACTTGCATTGTTTCTGGCTTACCTTACGCGTACGGGTACCTAGTTTTGTCATCTTATGCTGGACTACACCCCATTGATTTCTATCGCATTTGGACATAAATCCTATTTGTAAGCTGTTGGCAATATGCCATTCGCGGAAATAAAGTTTCCCCTTGGAGCAGTTATTGAATCCAGTATATAAGGTGAAATCTAACAACTCTGTTAGAATGCATGGTATAGTAAAGCGGCGAAAAAAAGGACGCCAAGATGGAATCGAGAGAAGAACTCGTCATTTGACATTAACTAAATATGGATTGAGGGATTGGTAAGCGGCCCTCCTTGTCAGAGCAGTATATCTCACGGAAACCAGACACTGCTTACTTAGAAATAGGGTACTCTTGTCAAAGATACAACTGAAAAGTTCGCAAACAAGCATTATATAATATCAGAACTCCCCAGAAATTGACTAAAAAACAATAACCAAGGTCAGAGAATGTAAGCTCACTCCTGCGCCAGAGGCAATGCTAACAGCAATGGTATATCCTCCACGACCCTTCCATCTACTTGGAAAAGAAATAGTTGCTTGCAACAACAGGTCCCAGCTTCGCCTGTGCCTCAAAGGCCTTCAAGTCATACCTGACTCGGGGCCTAATACCCACCTTCTTTCCATCCGGTGGTGCGTACTTGGCTACATCAAATCCCTCAGGTTGCTCGTACAGCAGGAAGACATAACGATGGGGGCTACTGGGTGGTGGGGGCCCAGGACCTGCGTAATCCGCGATGAATGGTGTATCGCCCGCAACGAGGTTGGTGGTGCCGTCGGCGGACCGTTCCGGCTTGAGGCCGGATTGTAGCCCTGGGAGTTGTCAGTGATATTGGCTGATTTTTGAAAGGAGACTTACAGTGCAGAGCAGGGCCCAGGATGCCGAAGCCAGGGAATGGGGCGTCGGGATCGACGCATACGACAATATATGTCCCCGTGGCCACGTTGAAGTTGAGATTGGGGGTTGTTTGTGCCTCTGCAGAATGTTGTATCAGCCATCTATCCTGGTTTGTTCGCTACTTGAGAAAGAGTATGAGTTACTGACCTCCCTTGGGAATGTGTTCTCCTGGAATGACCTTATGGGTCCCGAAAGTCACGCCTAGGACTTTAGACTCGTCTTTGGACAGAGCCACAGCGGCCTCAATATACTTGGTATCCGGCATATTGAGTTATGGCGCCAATGCAAGAGAAAAGAAACCCTCTTCCTCGAGGTCTAGAATATAAGAGTTCATCCGCAGTGAATTTTAAGCACGATGAGAGAAGCGTGGACTTAAGATAATTTAATTTTCCGACCATCGGCGCGAAAGGCTGCCGTTCCCCGAAACCGCCCCGATGGCTTAAGCGAGGGGTCAAAAGGGGGGGGAACTGTCTCGTTGAATCTTGTGTACTGACTTCGCCTCGATCTAAAGCCAAAATGTCAAAATAGTTGTTGTTTTGCGATTGAAACTTTTAAGGTATATATGCTTGAAAGTATCGTCGGCTTCTTGGGGAAATTCGCACATGATCGAGGAGCAGAATCCTTGGGCGAAAGAGGAGTTCCACAGTCGCAAAATTCGATTGCTGCTCCAACTGATATCTTTTGAGTCGCTATCATTCTAGGTCCGGGTCTGTATTTAAGAATGTAGGTGCAAATTGGAGCTCGGGTACACATTCACGAAGAAAGTATTATCAAGTGCCAAGAAGTTCGGAGGTTCTGGATTTACCTTTCCCACCAAAAATACTTGGCCAAAAACTCCTAAATAAATTTGACCTGTGTGGAGTAGACATGCTCGTAGTGTTTACAGTGTGCACCAGATTTTGCACAAATCTTAAGCAACCGTTGCGAACTTATGAACCCAGTCCTATTCATGAGTGTGCTGCATCTCCAGTCGCTTTAGGTTAGGAATCATCAGCAATCCAATAAATATCTGCAGCAAGGATTCCAGCCGGCGAGAAAACCGTTGTTCCGTTTCGACGCCTCTTCTGTGCAGGGTGGTTGTAATATATCCGCCACTCCTGATAGGCTGTTTGCTGGGTTTTCATGCAGCATACCATGCAGGTGCAAATTGTTCCAGGCATTTTCCCTGGAGGAGCTCGGCCACTTCCCATCGAGACTTGAGTCGAATTGAAGAGAATAGATCGATTCAAACCTTCATCCTACTAGAAGCTCCAGTCTTGGGAATCTAACTGAGTGTCAATCCTTGGCACAATTAAACATTTCACGGTAAAATACAGCGATGCGCCTCCTGCAACGCTGCTCGGTTACCCTAGTGTAAAGAGTAAAGTTACATTCGCGAAAACAGAACCAAGTCCGATTCCAAGGCCATGGTCAACTACGGTAGCTGCACCAATGTACCTGCTGATTACAGATATCCTTGCATCTATATATTAATACAACTATATCAACTATCCATCTCCCATTGTTCACCACTTGCTTCCAGCCTCACCTTCCCACGGTTGAAATCGACTCCAGCCTCGGTGTAGCCTGTAAGTAAGGTAACCTTCCAGGCGGGGGTCACCCCACCAGGCCTATTGACTTCAACTAACAACAAGCTGTTATTTAGAACGTCTCAATTCCATAAGGCATTTTTCTTTGGGATTCAAGCATGAAATCCTTCGCCAGCCTCTTGGCCATCATTGGCTTGGTGGCTTTCGCAGCAGCACAAGGAGAAGATATGGGCGTGATGAACGCTGAAAAGCGGGGCGATTCAGAGAACGGGCTGGACTTTGTGTACCCGTTTCCCGTGCAGAATTATCAGTTCACCTCGCAGCTGAAGAAATTTGAAATGGCCTACATGGACGTGTCACCAGAGGGCGAGCCAATAGGAAACATCGTTCTCTTTCACGGGAAGAATTTCTGTGGTTGCACATGGAACGCCACGATCGATGTCCTCCTTGCGGCTGGCTATCGCGTTATTGTTCCAGATCAAGTCGGATTCTGCAAATCGACGAAGCCCACCGATTATCAGTTTACTTTCATGCAACTCGCTCTGAACACCAACAACCTCCTTCAATCCTTGAATGTTACAAATGCCACAATCATGGGCCATTCGATGGGTGGGATGTTATCTGCGAGATACGCTCTCATGTTCCCTTCACAGACATACCGCCTCGTCATGGTTGACCCACTTGGGCTTGAGAACTGGTTTGTTTCATGTTTCGATGAACTTGCATGAAGCTAAATTTTTAGGTTTGCCTTGGGAGTTCCTTACCAATCAATTGATGTCTCGTACCTTACTGAATTGAATACCACCTACGAGAGCATTCAATCGTACCAACAGGCAACTTACTATGGCGGAACATGGAATGCTTCGTACGACGTTTGGGTCAACATGCTCCTAAGTATCTATAAAGGACCGCTGGGCACTCATTTTGCATACAACATGGCTTCCACAACGGACATGATTTTCACGCAGCCAATTATCCAGGAGCTGCCTAATCTGAAGATGCCGTCTTTCCTCATGATCGGCGATCTCGACAACACCGCCATCGGCAAGGCCTGGGCACCAGCCAACGTCAAGCCATTGCTAGGACACTACGAAGTCCTGGGCAAGGAAGTCTCTGCTATAATTCCCAATTGCACATTAGTTGAGTTCCCGGGCCTAGGCCATGCTCCACAAATTCAGGCTCCAGATACTTTTCACGCGGCGTTGTTGGGCTGGCTGAAGTGACGGCTGGACAGCGGGACGGGACGTTGCTGTATCGCGAGATTTGGCGGCCGTTGAACTGTATATAAGGCTGGAGTGGGCTGAAAAAGCAAAGTGTGATAATGCGATAATCATTCGGGCCTGTTCATTCTCATGTGCGCCGTAACTCCTCCAATTGAGATCGAAGCGTATGAATCTGATGCATCTAAATGAAAGATTGTGCGATGAGGAGCACGGGCTGCATGGCCCGTGGCGGAATGGGCCGTCTGATGCAAGCAGAGATGTGGCTGGTAGGAGGAGTCCTTCTGGCGGGGTTGGAGAGCATCTTTGACTCTCTACGCCTTGATCCATCTAATCTGAAGTTGAGACGGCTCGGCCCTCACATTGAACAATGACGAAAATACACAGACCTCCGTGTGGACGGAGTGTCGAATCGCAGTGTTCCTGCATTGTGGGTTTGGCGGGGTAAGGAACGTGTGTTTTGGTGCGCAGGAGTGTTGAGGGCGATTGGTAATTTCTTTCCAGGCTGCTTTCAACTGTGCTTTGCTTCTGAAGAAAACTTGGGGGAGAAATTAAGACATGTCTTCCTCTCTCGCACCAACTTGAGCTAGACCTAATTACTACGCCGGTCTTTTCTCGCATCAACACAGAAAAGCTTCCGTTGGGCTCGAAATCTTGAACCTAGGAACGCTTGTCCAATGCACCTGAGGTGGGAATGCATGAACATGTGAGGATACCATTCCCTGGTGATTAGCTGAAAACGATGGTCCGAACGCCACAATTGCTGCCAATATTTTACCTCGGGAAGCCGTGTTCAGGGGCAATGCACCACTGGGAATGCTCTCATTTCCATCTTTCCCAAGAATAGGTACCAATGCGCCAATGATCAACGAGCAATCACGGCACTTAAAAATATCTTCCAAGTCCTTACATTGATCATTGAAAGAGGAAGCGAAGATGAATAGGATGTCTTTACTTTTCAGACGCTCTAGAGTGTTGAGCAATGTTCGCACCGTAGCCCCAATTTCAACCCCAGATTTCTTGCGAGCTCAGACCAGACACGGCTTACAGATCTTGGGAACTGCTCCATCAACCTCGATCCCGCCCCATGTTTGAGCTTGATTAGCCGGGATCTTGATCTGAGATCGTGCGAGAGCCTCGTGTATCTCGCAATCTTACTCGCTACAAGGCGGTTCACATGCAACTTTGTCCAGGGTCGGTTGGGTAAATTGAGAAATTCCCTGTCTGTTCTGCGCCTACTTCCCGTTTCTCTGGGCGCATCTTGAAAACCCCTGAATTAATGTAATGTTATGAGATCCGGAGCAACCGAGCTTCTCCTGCCGATCTGAATGGCCGTTCCGAGGACCTGAGTACGGCACCATGCTATTGTTACCTTGGTCAGGTACGCCTCGTGCTGCAACTTCGCTTGAGATCGCCGAATCCAGGTCTCAGGACGCCACGAGCAGGTGGTCTGAAGACAATCAACGGTTTATAGTGGATCCCATATGTTGGGTCTTGCCCGCTCAACCGAGATCTCATCTATCTTCCGTGTAGATCTTCTTGCCTGCTCGCTGCTGATAACCGCTTCTGATCAATCTTGACCTCTATTATCTAAAGATGAGATGGCAGCAGATACTTCGGACATCAATCATGGCAACTATGAGCGTATAGCCTGCCTTGTCTTTGTTGCTCTTATTCCGGCTTTCCTCTTCACTCGGTTCTGGAGTCGATTATTGTCCAAACAAGTGGGGTCTGATGACTGGGCAGCGCTTGCGGCTGGCGTGAGTAATTCTTCTTCAGAAGCAATCAATAAATGGGGTTGCTGATGAACGTTAACTACAGGTTTTTGCACTTTCTTGCAGTATCCAGACTCTTGTTTGTGCGTTTCTGCAACGTCTTGACTTAAATATACTGTGTCTAATATCAAGGTAGCACTTGCTCATGGATGGGGACGACATAAAGTCAACATAGATCCAAAGGACCTTCGACTAGTTCTCATTGTAAGACAGCTCCATACTACGCTCGTAATGTTAATGCCATACTGACTTGCAAAGCTCCACTGGACTTTTCAGATCACGTACAAAATTACGGTAGGCCTCAACAAAACGTCTATGCTGCTCCTCTACCTCCGAATTATGCCACAAAGGATTTACCGAATCACCTGCTGGACGCTCTTAACTCTCGTTGGCCTGTTCTGCTTCGCCACCACAGTTGCCGGCGTTCTACAATGTATACCCGTGGAGAAGGCGTGGATCAAGACGAAGCCAGGTCATTGCTACAATTTAACGAAAGCATGGTATGCGAATGCCGGCTTCTCCATCGCTACGGATTTCATCATCCTGTTCCTGCCGATGCACATGGTTTACAACCTACAGAGACCAAAGCAAGAGAAGATCTTACTGTATGCGGTATTTGGCGTTGGAGCTTTGTAAGTTGTCACTATACCCCTGGCTCTATAACGAAGTGGTAAATGTCACTGGGTTGCCTACTTACTAATACTTTAAAGTGTTACGTTCACTAGTATTATGCGAACGTTCATGCTCAAAGGCGCAGACAGCCCAGATACTACCTGTAAGTATAGTTGTGAAGTTGGAATCTTTGCTTCAAGACATCTGACTGTTTTCAACAGACGACGTCAACTCCGGCTTCTGGTCTATCATCGAGACCAACGTCGGTGTGATTTGCATCTGCCTACCACCACTGCGGGCCCTCCTCTCCAGACAATTCCCCTCTCTCAATTTCGGCATGTCCGGAAAGGAGAGTTACCCTCGCCCGTATCTTTCATCCAGCACCTCAGCACCAAAGAGCAGAGTCTCTTCGGGGCTACGGAAGAGCCGAGCAATTCCTTTGGAAAGTGAGGAAGAATTAGTGTACTTTACGGATGCGAATAGCTTGCCGCTGATGGGCGATGGGATTACGAGGACAACCGAATTTAAAGTCGCCGAGATGGGGCCACACGAACAAGAGGTTGAACGCGTACATGTCAGGTTGAAGCAATGGGAGCGCCAAGGCATGTGAAATAATGATGCACACTGGGAAAATATAATTATGGGGCCAATTCGAGAATTAAGTGACAGCAAGCGAGTACACGATCAACCAGGAGAGGGTTTCAGCCTAGAGGTCTCGTCGTCGATGGATATAAGAAAAAGGTCTTGGGCCTCTGGTGTTAATGTGAAGTCTACATGGAGGGTCTCGGCAGCTACTTGGGCATGAAATATGGAAGAAGGATAAGGAGTCGCCTCCAGGCTGAGTATCGGAAGAATGTAGTACACTATTATCGATGTTCTCATTTTTCATCGTGTCCTCAGTCCCCCTCCGACTCAAACATAGCTCAAGTCCATTAAAACAAGCAAGGAAAAGCGTATATCAGGCTGTGACAGAAGAACTCAACCAGTAAATATCTTTCCCGCCTCAATAGTCTCAAAAGTGTCCAAAGTATGCCTCCAGATCTTCTCTTCCATGCCATCTTCCCTTAACTGCTTGAAATTCTTCGGACATGGATCGACCTCGTTGTCCAAATCAAGCCGATACGCACCCCCACCTCTCGTTCCATCACTCCCCATAGCGACGTCTCGCTTCCCTTCCCCACCACGAGCTGGAAACCTCTCCGTCGCTAGAAACACAACTCTCTGCCCACATTCTTTTGGACTCACACTCCACCACTTCATCAGCGGTCCCACCACCTTGAACGTCACCTTGAACCAAGTGGGCAATTTCTCTCCACTCGTGAAATTCTCATGAATCACCAGTCCTGGGAAATAATGACTTAGCGATAGTTTTCCAGGGTGCTTTTTCGCCAGAGATTCGAAGAAGAATGTGGTGAGATATGCGACGTGTGAACCCATGTTCATGAAATTGTAGTTCTTTGGATTGCGGAGAGAGAGGTCCTTGGGGAAGAACTTGTCATTGCGTTTGGGTGAGAAGACGGATACGACGTGGGCGGGGAGGGACGAGGAGAGAAGTAAGGGGAGGAGCTGCGTTGTGAGGCGCATGCGAGAGTAGTATAGGAGGGAGTATAGGGCGTCGAGGCCTTCTTTGGTTTCTAAAAGTTATGTCAGATAGGTCGAGAATAAAGATCGAGAAAGACGTGAGATGGTGGAAGGGAAGAAAGGGGGGACGAGGCAGGAGAGTGCTACCTTGTCGTGCTTCAAAAGCAAGAAACGCATGACCCATGACTAGGAAGTCAATTCTTGGTTTCTCTCCATTTTTTGTTTCAGCTTCCTCTGCTTTTATGATCTCCGCCGACACGTGATCCACATCTTTCAGCAAAGAAAGGTCGCCTGCCTGCACGAATCGGAAGTCTCCTCCTGGGCACACTTTCAAACAATCTGCAATAATGGCTGTGGCTGCCGCCTCTTTTCTGCCTACTACATAGACTCGAAGACCTTTTCCTTCTCCTCCGTGAATGGTCGCGAGGGTGCGAATGGTATGTTCGCCGATCCCTGAGGTGCCGCCAGTGATGACAGCTACCAGTGGTTGAGACTTGAGAAGAGCAGCATTGCAAGATTTGACGATATCCAGGGAAACCATTGTCGTGAGTGGCCCCGTACGACAAAAACCTGGGGTGTTATTAGAGCTCAAATTCTTCTCGTCCTATGTTCGAAATTCGGATGCGCAGCTTTCTTCACCTGCTCCGGCGGAACTGAAGGTATGGATGAGAAGACAATCGTAATGCAACTTAAAGAACGGACAAAGAATAGGGAAGAAGAATTATGTGTGCGTGCTTTTATTAACTAGAGCCGGTGTCTCGGGAAACCGAATATCAGGTTAGTGTTTGGAAACGCCATGCCGACGAAGTTGTGGGGCTTGCATCTCTCTAGGACAATAGGCCGATTAGGCAGAAATCTAGACTGTCTTATGGAACAAACAGCTCCAAGCTCTCTCCACATTGGGTTCCCAATGACACTTTGTCTTAATACTATCCCCACGTGAACATTAATCGGACTCGCATCCGCACTCGCTTAATACTTCAAGCCCCTTTTGCGATTCCTCACTAAGCGAGTCGGGGCAATTTTCAGGTCGACATAACGTGACTACAGTACTGTCTTCAGTCAAAAATTCCATCCCTATCGAATATATAAGAAGGTCACATTTTTCAGGCATTAAATATAGGTAAGGTCTCTCTAACGTACCGAAATCGTTCGCTCTTCACGTGACGAGAAATTTTGAAACCTTTCCGGTGCTTGAGTGTGATGAAAGGGAAGAAGGCATAGAGACACACGTTGCAACTATCTTCGCTCCCACTATAGTACTCAGAATTATGTTTCAACTGAAATATGATCACTATGGTGATTGCGACAAGACTGTTCTCCGGGACCAGCAACCAATGAGCAGCCCCTGCTGAGACCCCAGGACAAGACAGCCCTTCCCCGCGTAAGATTGTCACAAGCTTCGGGGCTTCGGGGCACCATGATCTCCAACCAACCCCAAACCCGGTACGAACTGCACCTTCCGTCATGCGCCATAATAGGAATGTAACGTTCGGCCAAACCAGTCGAGGGACCAGGAAGCATCCGCAGCAGGAACATGGATAGGAAATGAGGTTGCGAAGGCTTTGCACATGATACATCGTAGTTTGGTATATGATCTGATGTAGCTCCCCATTAACTTTTGCACCATCAGCGGTAAACAATGGGGTCCTCGACCTCGAAGGCGGTTACTGGGCTGCTTTGTACACTTACCATTAGCTGCCCAGTACCCATCTCAACCGCCACTGTTTCCGCAACTCGGTCTTTCCAACCGCTCCCTTTCTCCAGCAGCGATCGATGGATTGTCGATGCAAAAGGCAACAATGTGCCAGTCGTCGGTATCAACTGGCCTGGTGCGGCAGACACTATGCTTCCGGAGGGGCTTGGCTATCAGTCCATAGCCAACATCGTGCAATGGTTGACGGATACCGGGTTTAATACTGTTCGCCTCACGTTTGCGATCGAAATGGTTGACGATATCCTGGATAATGGTGGTGACGTTACTTTAAGCGACACTTTAACACAAGCTCTTGGGCCAGCGAATGGAACAATAATATTGGCAGACATTCTGACCAACAATCCCGAGTTTACTGCCAATACGACGAGATTGCAGGTAGGTCTTGACTTTGGTTCTCTATAATATTGCTGCAATCAAATGGAAGTCGTCTGATTGTTCAAAGGTCTTCGATGCAGTGGCTGCAGGTCTAGCAGCCCAGAATATCTATGTCCACCTGGACAATCATGTTTCAAAGGCAATGTGGTGCTGCAGCTTAACAGACGGGAACTCCTGGTTTGGTGATACATACTTCGATACCGACAAATGGATTCGAGGTCTCTCTTACATGGCCACTCACGTAAGTCTTTCCTCTTTTGGGATCAACTTCACTAATCAAGCATCAGGGCAAAGCAAATTGGCAAACCTTCAGCAGCATGGGCCTACGCAATGAGCTCCGTCCAGCTTTGACAGGCGCTCCAAACCTGCAACCCTACACATGGTCGACCTGGAAAACGTACATGACAGCAGCCGCCTCAGCAATCTACTCTGTAAACCCAGAGGTCCTAATCTACTTCTCAGGCCTCGAGTCAGACTTCAACATCGAGCCCGCAGTGGGTGGTTCCACACTTCTAGACCCAGGATTCTCTTTTGATGTTGCGAGCTATGAGTGGGCTCACAAACTAGTATTCGAGATGCATGAATATGACGAGAATATCTCCAGTTCCTGTCCAATTTATGAGGCGATTTTGGAGAGCTTTGGTGCTGATGCTACAACGAGAACTACTGGAAATAGGGGTCCGCTGGTGATTTCAGAGTGGGGCCATGATGAGACAGATGCAAGTGATGCGTGGCAGAGTGCATACACTGAGTGCTTGACCCAATTTATGACTGATAGGCAGCTTGGGTGGATGTTGTGGGTGCTGGCAGGCAGTTATTATATTCGTTCTGGGACGCAAGATTACGACGAGACTTATGGTGCGTTGGCTTTAAAAAGATTGTGGCTGGTTTTGCGAAATGCTGACGGAAATAGGACTTTTGGATCATACTTGGAGCGATTATCGTGGTGTGAATTCTTCAGCTGCTATCAAGCAGCTCGTTGAGTCAACATATGCAGCATATGGTCAATAGAATCCTGCACTGATTTTCTGAGAACTCTAATCGCTCTAGCATAAATTGACCAGAGAGAACTGATGACCTCAGCTCTAAGATTCTCAAGAGGACGTAACACCGCTACATTTTGCTGTGCACCCTTGACGAGGTTGAGGGGACTCGTTGCGAATGGAGGTGAACTGAGGCCTATAATATCTGTGGTACGATTATTACAGTGTATTCACGTCATTGCTGACACTATCTTGTCCAAGGAGAGCCTAACAGCGGCTATTAAGTCTGAAAGCTTTCGTTCCCGGAGCCCACTAACTAATAGTGGTTTCGGTCCCACTAAGAGGTTTAAATAGCGTTTCATTTGAAAAATTGAAAAATGGACTGCGATGAATCTTATCTAAGTAATCTTACGCACACATAGTCTATTTCACACTTATAAAGACTGCGGCGTTTTCTCTCTCCCCTTGCCGGCATACCCAAAAAGTATCACTTTTGCATACCGCTACATAAACCAACAAATATCTACCAGATTCTCATTTCAACTCAAGTCAATCGAAAGACATAATGGAAGAATTCTGCCGACGTTTAGAAAGCCGCTGTCAGAACTTTTATTCGAAGACTCGGAGATTAGTAAGGAAGCCGTTCAGACGCCATCGCCAGGGGTCAACTGTCACGAGCCCAACTACAACGATGCCAACTACAACGAATCCAACTACAACAAAACAAACCGCAAACCGGCAGGTTTTACCTGAAAACCTCGACTCTCCGTTTATGAGACTGCCGACTGAATTGCGACTGCTCATTTACTCTCACCTCATACCCGATATGCTAGTTACTACTACTGAAGAGTATGACAAAAATACGAAAGCGCGACTTAGACGAGATAAAGAGCCTTGCTGCCCAGCCCTACTATGCACTAATCGAAAGATATATCACGAATTGGTCAAAAAATTATACTCATCAATTGCCCTTTGTATACGACTCGAGAGCGGATCTCTACGATTCGCAAACCAAGCGTTTCCGATGCCATTGAGTCTTCCATTTGGATTCCGTTTTCTTAGGAGACTAGACCTCACGGTTCGATTTATTAAATATGGTTCGCTCCATAGCTTGAATCAGATCACCAAATATAAAACGGAAGTGGACCAAAAGGAAGCACTGCAACACTTAACACTACTAGAAGAAATCTCCAACTATTTTTCTCCTTCGGGTCACGGAACTCTACAGGATCTCAAGCTTTATATTGTTTGTGGTCCATTTTACTTCCGCAGCCAAGTATTAGGCGATGAGGGCCATGACTCTTTATCTGCTCCGGAACAGCAGTCGCTCATCCGTGCAAGTTTGAAGTTAAATCTTCATCCTCTTCGAAATATTCGCGTCTCTGGCAGTGTTCGTGTGATAGAGATAAGGGGTGGTGTTTCAAACCTTGGATGCTTCGGAAATGTCAAAGGCGATCTTATAAAAATAAAGCAACAATGTTTCAAGCGGCTGGAGAGCAAGATAATTGGAGCTTATGATTGGCCTGGCGCAAGTGAAGATTCGGAGGTTGAATATCCCCATACCAAAAGACCGCGCAGAGATACCGCTAAGTACACAGAACAAGAGATTGATGAAAATATTTTGTCTACATTTGGCGGTCGTGTAGTGCGTGTAGCGAAGATTGGATAGGGGGAGAAGTATTGAAGATTGTGAAGGCGATAATTTGAGGACTTTGGGATGGCATAATATAACACCAGCACTCGAAAATTGTTTGGTTGTAAGAACTCGAGTCATTTCTCTACATACATTCCCGCACATTCACCTGAGTACACTTTCAATTTCTGAGACCGGGGTTCGTGATGAGGTGCAGACTGCCAGACTGCAATACCGTTCTTTTCTTTAATGTACACATTCTTGGGAGTTCAAGGAATGAGCTGCCAAGTTTATTGACTTTTATCTTTGGTTCCGGCTATTGCTAGAAAATTGCGTTTGCTGAGAGTGAGTTTGCTGCGAGTTCTGCATTAGTCTCTCAAAATAACAGCATGCAGGACTAGGCGACGTGTGTCCAGGGCAGCATTATGAGACTACAACATCCAATGCTTTTATTTTATGAAGAAAAAAGAAACAGAAAACCGTGCGAGAGACCGAGGTTAAAATAACTTGCTCTTTCTAAGCCAGAAGTTTAAACAGGAGGAAGGAACTCAGAGATGAGTACTTTCTGCGGTATAATACAAGTTTCAAAGGAGCAAGCAATGTCAATTGTGCCCAAGTCCTCAAATACGATCTAAATCTCATAAAATCACCGATCAGTCCAAACTAGCGTCACTTCCCGTATTCTTTCCGCCCTTCCGATCTTCGCCGATGTTGCTACTTTCCTGCCCCTTCTCCTCTCCCTCCAACTTCAAAATTCCTTCTTCAATCCTCTCCACACGATCCTGCAACTCCTCTATCTCTGCCTCCAGCCTCGCAATCCGATTCCTAGACTCCGAAATCGCACTCTCCAGCGCCCTCATTCTCACATCAAAACTCTCAGATTCATGATCAAATCCATTCTCCGTGCCTTCAAGTCCTACTCCACCAGTTCCCCCACCCAATCCTCCGTAATCTGTAATACCGATCCTACTACCACCAAAGTTCATATTGCCACCTTCACTCTGTGAACCGATTCCACCGCCTCGCATTCCCATTCGCTCATCATCTTCTCGACTCGCGGATTGAATTCCGGCGCCATCCTTCTTGAATTGTGCTAACGACGATGGCTGAGCAGTATGCTTTGAACTCATCTCCGCTCCTCGTTGAGTGTTTGATAGATATTTCAGAGGATTTTCTTCAATTTTCGCGTCGTCAGATCCAGGCGTATCGCGAACATTGCTGTAGTTCTCCGGGCCGTAGAACACGCAGGGGACGGCAGTCGCAGGGGTGGATTGGTGTTGTTGTTGTGTCGCTTGAGAAGGGGTGTTTGTATGCCTGGGTGGAGGGGTGGTGATGCGTGGAGCTTCGGGTGGATGGTCAGATGGAGCTGATTTCGGAGACGGAACTGGAGGATTGTCCTTTGCGGGAGGAGTCTTGGAGTCTTCTGCAGAATCCATGACATGTGATGCGAAATAGAAGTGGGGAAGGGAATACCAGTGGTTTATAAATTAGATTTCTAGATGGAAATGAGAGGAACAGCAAATGAAAGGTGAGGAATATCTTACAAAGACTTCTGTGAGATCTGAAAGTACGACTAAGTTACTTAATCTATCAGACATTTAGTAGAAAGACAGAATATTAGAGTGGACAAAAACAAGTTCATTTCATGCCAGAAGATGCGACCCCATTCTTTTAAATCAGTATGGAACTAAATTCCCTGAGATGACATGTGCCTTTCCCAAATTATTGAAAAAGGTAGCTCTTTGAGCTTACACATCTTTCCAAGTCTTGAAGCAAGAAATTAAGTGTATGTTCTCATAGATTCATTGCATATGAGAAGAAAGAAGACTTCCTAGATCAATCTAAAAGAAGAGCGCAAGAGAAAAGGTGAGCTATTCACTCAAACAACAATATATAAGCAAAAGCAATATGGCTGTGTTTGGTCGAGGGGTAATTTAGTCCGAAAAAAATACAGGCTGTCATGGGTTAGTGTAAAGAAGAAATTAGGGCAAGGCTGAGGACGTCTTGCAACGAAATCCAAGAATCTGCTCTTAAAAGCGAAGACATGATCTCATTAAGAATATCTTCCTTAAGCGGAGACACAACATCATTGGCTGAGACTTCTTGCAACAAAACTTTGGAAAAAAGACTAACAAAAGGGCAAGGCTGCGGACGTCTTGCAACGAAATTTGTTGAAGGGGATAGAGTAAAGGCGGGCCTAAGGACTATCTTATGATGAAAGCCTTGAATTATATCGTGAACTGCAAAGAAGAAAAGGAGCAAACAGCTCTAGGACGTATGTCTTGCAACAAAGGTATGTCAATGGATGAGGTCAATAGACTAAGAGTGCTATGTGATGTCATTAGCCAGTACGTAGTGCAACAAAATTCTTGAATTCGAGGAGTAAGACAAGTCTTAAAGAGTTCTGGGCCATCATTGGCCCGTAGATGTATAACGAAAGTAGAAGCTTTCGCCTCATTGACCGGCACATGGCCGGGCAAAAACGCAGACATGCAACGAATATTCTTAAGAAAGTGGTTTATTCACTTGGCAATTTATATAGCTGAAAGAGATGTCACTGTTTGCTGTGATATGGAATGAAAAGGCTTCCACTCAAACTAAGTTGAGATGAGAAGAAAGCAATGAATCAAACAAGCAGACATCTCTTCAAAGCAGAGCCTACCTACCAAGGCGGCTGATAACGTTGATACCCATTCCACTCCGCCCTCCTCACCCCCTTCCCCCTCAGCTCGCCCTCATACGCCCGTCCCATAACCATCTTCTCCAACAATCTCCCCCTATCCAAATCCCTCTCCTCCCTCAACTCCTCTCCCTCCCCCCTCAACCTTAAACCCTCAAACCACCAAAACGAATCCCTCAACCGAATCTCGCTTTCAACAAGATCCCTAGCCAGACTCGCCGCAATCCCGAATGTAAACTCCGCCTCAGCGAGGTACACGGAATCCGGCACCACGATGCCGCTATCGCCGTACTCCCACCCGCCGTTCTGGATGTAAACACAATCTTGCGAGAACGAGGTATCGATTGTTAGGCTTAGCTGGCCTGCTGGGATGTCTTTCAGGAAGGTGAGTGTTGCGAGCCATTGGGTGTGTGTTTTGTCGCCTTTTTGTAGACTGTTTAATCATCAGTATCAGTTTCAACATTAATATTCATCTTTCAAAACAAGGATATTTTGAGGGGGGAAAGAAAAGGAAACGCACTACCCGCCCCAATCACTCATACACCCCCAACTCATCTCCCAAGTCAAGAACCTCAAACACCTCCTCGCGCTCTCCGGGATCCAAGTAAGAAAACTATAGATCTCAAGCTCACGACTCGCGGTATATGCTCTACGTAAAACCTGGAAGTGATTGCGGCCGTAGAAGATTTCTTCTGCTATCTTCTGGGTGCTTTTGTTGAGGAGGAAGAGCGGGAGGGGAAGGCGGAAGCAGGTGCAGGTGGAGGAGAACGCTGCGAGGGAGGACCAGCAGAAGCAGATTTCTGGTTCGAGGGCTGGGAAGGGAGAGCAGGTGGTGCAGCATTCGGCGTGGGATGGGTAGGCGCGCCAGGGGAAGGTGCGGGGCTCGTAGAAGGGTGTTTTGACATATTTTGCAATGGGCGTGTTGGGCCCCCAGATCAGGTCGTAGGGTGTTACTAATGATGTGTGGGAGAGGATCTGGAGTTGGATTTCAAGAGGAAGAGCGGGAAAGTTGAAAGGCTTTTGGGCGGCGGGGGGAGGGGTGGTTAGCTTTTTGACGGTTTCTTGGGCGAGGTGTTGAAGAGGTGTGTAGTCGGTTTTATCATCCGGGAGGTAAAGATACCCGAGACGGATGGAGCATTCTCTGAGGCGTGGGAGCTGGAAGAGTGGATGCAAGACTTCTTCTGCGATAGCAGTATCGGCCACGTCGCAGGTGAAGGAGAGATTCAGTTGTTGTGGTGGTATGTGGGTTAGAGTCTGACACAGCTGTTGCAATTCCCCGATAGAGACTTCCTCGTGATGACGCTTGGCTTTGGTGAACAACCGTTGCTGTTTGGATGCAGCACACGGAGCATGACAATCGATATCGCACCTTTGAATCACAGGGCCGAAACTGCGTATTTTGCGACTGACTTCTGGCTCAAAGTAATTGAGACAAATTGACAGACTTCTCATATCTTCAAGAGCAGATTTTGGGAGTGATGAGAGAGCAGAGAGCCCACAGAGACTATTTCGGAAGACACTGAAGTGATTCTCCGAGAAGAAGATCGAGAATACCTCATCGGCGATTACTTTCGAGACGTAGAGTAGCTGCCACGGCAAGGGAGCGCAGTTGCAGGCAGTATAAACCCAAACGCCATTCGGGTTGTAAGAAGCGTGGGAGTTGCAATCTTGACATTCACAATGTCTGTTGAGTGAGATCTGTGGCTGAGGTAGGTAGCTGTCCAGAAAGTGGGAGAGGCTGTGACTTCGCGGGGTGATGTAAGGCTCGACTGGCCAGTGCTCAGGGATCAGAGGGTTGTAATCCTGGATGCAATGTTCGTTGCTTGAAGGAATGTAGTTAAGGTAGATTGTAGAATTGATAGAGAGACCTGCAAGAAGATAGATCTCACGCCGTAGAATGAACGGGAGATGGAGGAATGTCTTGCTAGGAGGGCGTTTCAGTGGCCGTGGTGAAGGGAAGTATCTGTATAGCGTAGGCTGAACCATGGCGAGAGTACCTAATTTCGAATACGATTTGGCATCGAGATTAGATGGACCTGAAGATTCAAGAGAACAATCTGATGTTGCGGTGTGAGAGTGCCTGCCCCTGGCCGCTCGCTTCAATGCGGGCTGTCATGCAGCCCAACTTTTTCTCAAGGATGCGGAGTGCTTCTCCGAGGCTCAAAAATAATTTGAACAGTAGGTGAGATTTGACTTGTAAATAATGCTATGAAAACAAAATGAGTATGATAATTTCAAACAAATGGTGGAATACTTTCCACTTCAATTGTATTACCAGCCCACGAAATCCAGCAAGCAGATTACAATTCTCAAGCACGTGTAACGTGGGAGGCAAGAGAGGTTTATGTATTATGTAGATATATACACACCATCAGTACAACGCAAGTATCCGCTCAAAACACCATTCATACACTCGTCATCTATTTGCCCGTGATCTTCTCCAGCTGCAAGTCGTTGACAACCATATACCGACTGAGTCCTATCCAGCCCCAACGGAACCACCTCATCTGGCTCTTATGCGCTGTCGTCATCGCCTTCTGTGCAATCCTCACTTCTCCAATTCCACTCATCAATAGCAGCGGACTTGGATGTGCTCCCGTTTGCTTCGTCCCGAATGCCATGCCTAAGAGACTGCTTATCGAATCGAAGAAACTTGTGTATTTCCGGACCAAGGATACGGTATTCAGAGTATATAGATCCACAGGACATCCCCACCCAGGTCGATTGTGTATAAGAGACGCAATGAAATGGCGAGCTCCATGGTAGAGAGAGATATGATTTGCATGTGAAGACACCCCGAACTTGTCGAATGTAATGAGGACATCAATCGTAGCAGTCGGCGCATCAACCGATTTGTTTTTCATGGGTTTCGCAAGATTCGGCGCAAAGGCGTCGGAGAGGAGGGATGCAATGGCCTGCTTATCCCAAGTCGTGGTCATGCTGTCGGGGAAATGCCTTTACTCGTCAGCCCCAATCCCACACATCTCCAAGAATACCTACGGGCTCTCGATCACAAACACATCATCCTCCTGCCGCAGACCCAACAACATGCCACTCTTCACCAACTCCTTCTTTCTCGTCTCGCCCAAGCCATCCGCATCACCTACACCATCAGCCTCGTCGCACACAACCACATGGGACACAACATACCACTACTGAGACACAAAATCTTGACATGGTTCCCCAAACTCGGATCCGTCAACGCCAGCACCGTGGGCGCAAAGAACATGGCCTCATCATCGGGATGCGCAATCAGTAGACATATCCGCTTGTTCCTGAGCTTCGGGAAGCGCGAGCGCGTGATGGAGACGGTGTACAGCCAGCAGGCGATGGCGACGAAGGGCAGGGTCAGGAGCGTCAACCACTCGAGCTGCATGGCTGTTGGCTGCTGGCGGCGCTGTATTTAGGCGTGAGGAGTCGAGGCAAGGAGAGTGTCGCGTGCTGGATAAGAGGCAGATAGGAGAAGCCACATTGCGCTTTGGTGTCTCTGGGGGAGGGGACGGAATAACTTTTTAAGCTTCGCGCTAGGCCCACTGACAGCCTGGGCGTCGGCGCCGCTGCATGGTGGGCTGCGGTGACAGGGGAATTTATTTAGAGTTGCCGCGCATGGCAGCAGCAGCAACGTTATTCCGACGCTGGATGGGAACCGCAGTTGACTTTGGCTGGTTGATAGTGAGGCTGAAAACCCTTGAGGCGAGTCAATTGGGGTGCTACAGAAGATAAGGTCGACACGAGGCTCGACGACAGCAGATCAGACCAGCAAAGATGGGACGAAAGAAGGATGCAAAGATCAAGTTGGCCCATCCAGATCGGTCAGGGCCCGACCCCTCACAAGAGACTCTCCTCGACATCGCAGAGAAGCGTGGTTTACTGAAAGCCCAGCAAGCGGCAGAAGAAGGGCTGGATGAAAGCGGAGAGCCCTTGGTGGGGAGACTCGGAGAGTCAATCCTCTGGAGCATCAGTCTCACAATGCTGCATTTCACACTGGACGTCTTGGTAGCAAATCAGTATGCTGTTGCTATAAAATGGCCAGCTCTGATCGCCAGGACTGCACAAGCGTTCCCAAGTAAGTCACACAGCCCTACTTCGAGAGCAATGCTAACAGATCCAGTTATCCTCTTCTTCTTCTACTCCTTCCATCCCCATCAGTCTCCACCGATTCTCCTCCCACGACTTCCGCCACGAATACAGCCCCTCCTCCACCAATTGCTCTTCTTCGTCAGCAGCATTACTGCAGGATGCTACCTGATATACATCACGAATATGCATGGATACTACGCAGTCATGAAGCAGGCGCCTCCGCTGGGATGTCTCTGGATATGGTCCGTGATAGAGCTGGATATCTTCTGGGCGACCGGGAGTCTGATATTTTGTGGCATATTCCTGAAAGCGGGCGGGTATTCGTTCCTCTAGATAGAATCAGATATCTGGAATTGGATAGAATTTCGTTGAGACGTCCTGTTTCTGCGTCGTTTGTGAATAAGAGGGGTCCTCCATCTTATCTCCATCTGGATTTGATAATGTGGCCTCGGTCTCTGATCGTCTGGGCGGTGATCTCTCCTCTTCTCCAGAGTGATTAACTCGGTCTCGATGCATAACCCGATACACCAAATCCTCCAATCGATCCAACTTCTCATGCTGCGCATGCACCATCTTCTCCAACCTCTCAAGCCGATCCCTCTGCCTCTCTTCCCTCCTCCTAGACTTCGCCTCCTGATCCCTCACCCTCCTACCACCAATCAGCTCTCACCTTACCCGTCCCGAGAGAGATACTCACGAACTAATCATACTCATCTGCGCAAACAGTACCCTACTCCCCAACGCATCCCTCTGCCTCACCAACTCCAACGCCTTCGCCCTGACGGGTAACCACGACATCGCAATATCCGTGCGCCCCCTCACACTCCTCGGGATAATCGTCCAGCCCTCTTTCTCCCCCGTCTTCCGATCAACCCCCTCTTCAGCCTCAGCTAAGCACTCCAGCAACCGCTCTTCCAGTTTCCCCAGCTGCTCCACGACAAACGCGTACATCTCTCTTTCCTTGCCTGCTCCTCTTTCGCCACCTCCACGTCCATTCCCATCTCCCTTTTCATCATCATCATCCCCAGCCAGAAATTCCGGAAGAGAGGAACTCGACACAAGATCATGCATAAACGTACTCTCAGTCTTAAACCAATTCAGACTCGTCTTCACTTGGAAATACTCAGAGTCCGCATTCCGCAGGTACGTGAAGCGCACGTACACGGCGGCCAGGATCGCGGCGAGGAAGGTGAGGATCCCCGCGATGGAGGAGGTGATTGAAAGGGGGGAGTCTTGGGGGTAGGTGGGCATTTTTCTGGGTTATGACCCTAACGTGGAGAATGGAGATGAGATGTGGTCATGTGGAGTTGATCTGGGTGAGTGTCAGGGGTGGGGGGAAGGAGCGGCAAGATAATTCAAGATAGAAAGACGACTTTAGTAAGTAGGGATCTCAGAATGAACAGGCAATTGGGATGTAATTGAAGTAAATGAGAATTGGGATGCATCCACTGTCACAAATCAAACAAGGTGGCTTCCTCTATCACTATTTTGCGGGCTCTCGTAGAACCGAGACGAATGAATGAATCGCCATGGCCACCATTTTTGTGCTGCCCCGCACTTTGGAAACCTGTTTAATCGTAAATTGGTAGAATCAAAGACAGGTACACCAGTATGTTTTAACATTTAAATACGCATTGACTTACAACAAGCGCAACTGAGGGAATGAAATGTAAGCAGGTTATATCACCTTCAAGTCTCGCGTGCTCTCTAAAGAACATTAGCACTCTTCAAATTTTTGGTGTTCTGATAGGGTTGTCCGTCTGTAAGAGGTGCGACTGAGGCTGAGCGGTTTGAAGCGACCCAAAGGGATACAGTACACGTGTTAACCTCCTCATCCAATCAATCGTCCGTCGGTTAAGGCTGTGCTTTGCTTCCCCCAAGTGTAATCATTCACCATAATTGTGACATCCTTTCGCGTCTTTGGAAGAATTTCACTGGCATCAAGTTCTGGACACGTTCGAATTTCTCTGCCCCGTACGAAGTGGAAAAATTCTCGATTCACACCTTCTCAAGCGGGCCCACAGCCCCAAGGCGAAGGATAAACCGCCGTCAAATCGAAGCATCAAACGGTAATAACCCTCGGCCTAGGCTGTTTATCATTAACATAGCGCGAATACCTCGCCTCACCTGCATACCCCTACAATAGTTGGTACGAAGGTAAAAGCTCAAAGAAAACCAACTTGTTAAGCAGTTCCGACGACTCTTCCAATTTGCTAACTTCTCGAGATGTTCTGTACGAGGTGTCGATCGATCGATCTGAGCAAAGGGGATCCACAACGACCTTCACAGACGTTTGTGACTGTGAACCTTACCGAGCACACCTGGCCACGGGAGGACGGCACTTGTGCAACCTGCTATTTCTTTTCTGAACACCACCGCCTTAACGGTCCCTCACTCTATAACTCAGAGCGTCTCTACTTGGTGCCTTTCCGAACTTCAGACTTATTCTGGGATCCCTTCTCTCGTGTGGACAAACCCAGTGTCGGCAAGGAGACAATTTCATTCGTAATAAACTGGACCGGCGGTAGAAACGTCCGACACATGGCACACGATCACTATTTCCTCACGCCTTCTGTTCTTGACGGATATCCATACCAGCCGTTCAGACATGCCAATCTTGGCGAGACAGTGGACTTTAACCGAGTCCGCGGTTTCTTGGACTTTTGCCAGACGCACCATGATGAGTGCAAGAGGCATGTGAACCGCAAGTCCAGTCAACCAATCCGGGTTATCAACTGCCACCGTCGGAATGTTGTCTGGTTGAAAGGATGGTGTGAGGGATCGTACAAACCATATGTGACACTGAGCTACGTTTGGGGCAACAGTACAAAACAAGAATTCAAACCTGGGCCTTCTCTAGAAGAGGTTCCTCTTCCAGAACAAGTTCCGGCGCTGATTGAGGACTCAATGAAGGCAACTTTGGGACTGGGGTATTCATATCTCTGGATAGATTATTATTGCATTGACCAGAGCAATAGTCAGGAGGTTGAAAAGCAAGTTGAGCAAATGGATGCAATCTATTCAAATTCGGTGGCTACCTTGATCACACCCGCGGCAAGGGATCCAAGCCAACATATTCCTAGGGTCGGTGAAGAGGCACTGTGGAGAAAGTATGGGCCAGTCAAGATTGGAATAGGCACGTATACCTTAGGGAACATTCACAGCGACGTGAAAATGATGAGCAGTCTTTGGGGGAGCAGGGGATGGACATACCAGGAGGCTGTGCTCGCTGGGCGACGGGTTGTCTTCGGGAAAGAAAGCGTATGGGTGCAATGCCATCGGATGGTGTTTTCGGAGCGGCTTGATGTGCGGAACGAGGACCTCAGCCGGACGCAGCCACGGTTACCAGATGCGCAGTGGTACTTCCGAAGCGTTGATCGCCAGCCAGATCAAGATGCTGTGGCACAAGTCTGGACTCATATTCGCGAGTATTCGTTGCGCGAGTTAAGCAAGGACAGCGATGGGCTGCGCGCATTCTTCGGCATTCTGCGTGCACTCAAAGAAGCCTACCCCGACCTGCATCACATCTCTGGCCTGCCTCTAACTTGTCGTCCAGATGATAGCAACACCGTGACTGAAAAGTTCATTAACGCGCTCACTTGGTACCGTTTGACAACGAGCGCTGAGCGCATCTTCGACTTCCCCAGCTGGTCCTGGTTGGGGTGGAAGGAAAGAAAATCTAGCATCCTCTCGCCTGAGTTGAAAAAGGCTGGCCGCGTATATCGGAGATATCCCTTCGACGTTTCCATTGAAATCCCCTCTTTTTCTAAAGCGCCAACGAACACTCTGAAGATAAACGACCATTCAAACGGCCAAGATAGCACTGATCTTCAGTACTTTTTGCAACATTGCCCTGCTGACACCTTAATGCTGGACACCATTCCCTTCATCGAAATCACTGCACCAACCATAGGCTTCGAGCTTACCGAGTCGAGCTCTGGTTTAATAATAATTCGAATGGCTGATGATTATAAAAATTTGCATGCACCACCCGTACGCTTAGATCGACATTTCCCTGAATCAACTGCTACCAGGGGCACAGCGATACTTCTCTTTTACGACCCTACGTCTTTTACTGTGGGGAACATATGGGGCACCGTGCCACATCCCTCGGAGTGGCTGTACATGCTGCTGGTCATGCCGTCTGCTGAGGGAACAGGAGTCTCGGAACGCATTGGGCTAATTAGAGTGAAACATCACGATGCTATTCGCATCGTGCCTACCGCTCTAAAGAACCGCTCCAAAATCCTCCTTGGATAATTCCAGCACCGAAGCACGTGTAATTTGCAAGCAGCGAAAGTTCTGCCTGGAATAAGAAGAAGAAAGATATGAGTACTGAGTACGGGAGGCAATTGCCGTGAGATGGAATGTAGGTCCGACAGTGTGCAATCGGATTATCAGCCAAGGCATATGCCATAGAACGGAGAGATTGGACTGCTGGTATTTGAGGTTATGAGTAATGACTATAGAAGTTTGACAAAAGTTTCTTAAAATTTCTAGTAATGAGTGCAGATTGGTAGGATCTTCAACAGATGCTTCTTCTTCCCCCCTCCCTTCTTCCGATCCCCGATCATATATTAATCATCTCTTTTGACTCCTTTTATTTCACAAATAAAAGCATAGAATTACGAAAACATTATTTTCTTCTTAAATATATATATTCATTGTTTCTTCTACACCTGAGTACTAGAATCTTTCCCTAACCGTGTCCCAGTTATATTCCAACAATACTTCACAAGAATAATCTCCCAAAACGCTACCTATGACCCATCCAAACCCAAGTTTCCCAGAGAAGATGTGATCTCGAATCTGAGATTAGCTGCAAGGTATAGCCGCAACTACACGACTCCCACGCTAGGCCGCTTGAAGCTGTGGCGGACCTCTCGAAGGGCAATCACAGCTATACTAGTCGGCTTCCCTTCTAATAAGACAAATTATAGATCAGCTCGGAAATAATATATTATTATAAATAAAAATAATAATTAAAGACTTCAAAAAGATAATAATTCGAATTAAAGTACTTGCAATTATAATTTAACTTATACTTAAAGTGTTTATAATATTATTTTAAGTTTTCTCGCACGAGCTGAGCGCAATCCTCTTAAGTTAATATCTTCTTAATGCATTAAGGTTTCATGTCACGGAAGCTAAGTCTTATATCAAGAGCTTGAGATTTAAAAAGTAGGAAATGTAGATCTATCTTGTCAGTTGCATATCGCGTAAATGCTGGCTAAGCGTCTATGTTTACCACATCCATATACTCCTCTGGAATCTCGGATCTGTTGTGGTGTTCTTTATGTGGCCGTCGAAAAGCCTTCGCCGCAGCTTTAGACCGGTTCATAACCACATTCCATACTTCTCTACGTCGATGCTGAAATGTCGAAATTCTTGCGTTAACCACGATAAGAACCATAAAAATAGTCTGTACTAACGCGGGGAAGGAGAATAAGACGATCACTCCTGTCCAAACATGAGGTTGCGTGTCGGCGATAAGTCGGTAAAAGACGCCTCCGATGAGCAACGCGAGGAATTGCTGCCAAATAAACACAAACCAACCCTGCCACTAGAAGAAAGGCGAAGGTCCGGATCTTGCTCAGCTTGAAGGCAATATCGACTGTGGTGCTCAGGCTTTGCCCGATGTATGTCTTGTGTGCATTTAATGCCTCGCGCCGGAGAGCTTCATATTCGTCCGTCGATGCCTGTCCTGAAGAAGATGGTGGTTTGTGAGCGAGGCTCGATCGCCCACTAGGACTATGTCCTGCGGGGTTTATGGCGTCGATTTCATCTATTTCTTTAGACTCGGATATCATCACAGAGTGTGATGTGCCTTGGTCCTTGCTATCTGTCATTACTCTCCTCTCTATTGGAGCTTTCGACCGCTTGGTCTCATGAGATGCCGCTTTTTTCTTAGGCGTTTTGGGCGCTGGATGTGATTAGTCTTTGCTGCATTGCTATATTGAATAGAAAACTTACCTTGAAGATCATCGTAAAGAGCCGGGAATGTGAAGACAAGCGCCATTACCGGAAGCAATTGACCATATGACAGGGACCACTGTTCAAGTGGTGGCAGAAGCGTCCAAGCAACTATTAGACTTGAAATTCCGTAGGTATAATAGAACGTGAGCCACATCAATTGCCAGAAGAACGACTGCTGCAACTCTCCTAGCGACTCTAACCAGAGCACTCGCCAAGATATTGGGGGATATTGTGGCTGCTGATTACCGTCAATTCGTTCTTTGATCCAGAGGGCCAGCTCACACTTTTGGTCGGCATCAAGGTGTAGGGCATTTCCGGCGACAAAACGAGTAAGCCAACTACTCGTCGCACTCTGAAGATATAGCAGATTGAAGGCTCGAGTATAACCATTAATAACCATCATAAGGGCCAAACCTGCCGTGAAGGAAAAATTCAGAGTCGTCTTGCGGTCATAGGACGATATTTCATCCCACGCACACCGAAAAGAGAGAGAAGGGTCAAGTATAAACATCGGTAGATTACTGAGGACCAATATGGGAGCCAACAGTAAAAGGAGCAGTATGATAGCTGCCACGCGCCAGCCGGTGATAAACGACTTATGCTTATTCAGCGTCGATACTGTCGATATATGAGTGAGGCATGATAGCCAGATCGTTGTGGTTGCCATCTTGAAGGAGTAGGCGGAGAAGTTGTCTCGGTCGGCCAGCTTGATGTATGTCACGAGGGAGAGTGAAAGGCCCATGAAGAGCTGCTGGTCACTTAGGGTGAGTAGAAACCCGAAGATGGCGCGGCTTGTATGTGTATCTCTTGTGACCCATTCCGAATCCCCTTCGTCCTCTTCGTGCACGTAAGGTTTCTTACTGAACAGCTTCGTGAAGTATCGAATAATGACATTATCAATCGCGTTGCATTGAACAACATCTCCCCGGAAGTAAAGAGTCAGAATTACAGCTCCAGTCAGACATACCGAAGCCAGGAATGAGATCGTAACCTGTCTCGACGGCTCTGTCAATTCTCCAGTAGAGGATCGATAGGGGAGAGCAGCATTCTTACCCCAAGTCCTGCTATATCGGGATCCCCAGGACTGGCAATATGACAAGAGTCAGACATATTAGACATATATCAGTAGCGATTTGCGTTATGTCTTCGACTAGTCCCAGGCTGTTGTGTTAACGCTTTTCCGAGGCTTGAAGAACATTAAGATGATCCGGCAGCTCCATCGAAGCTTTATCAAAGCTGCAGGAAATCTGCCTTTTATTTAATTGGTTTACAACTGGAGAGTGCGCATTATCTTTTACCAGTGAGCTGTCAACTCAATCCTCATCCCTACCGTCAATGCGTCGCCACGTCACCACACCTTACGTCGCACCCGTCATCCGGCGACGGACGGTACTTTCGAGAGCGCTACAATTGCAGTGCGCATGCCAGAATCAGGCAGCCCACCCACCCAAAGGCAGGTAACGCTTCGCATGCTGCGGTTGGAAGCTTGCCCAGTCCCGACGCGGTGTCCGGATTTGACTGCGGAAACGAACAAGGCAAGTTATAGACATGCTGAGTTGCGGGGTAGAGCATCGTGATATACGGCCACCGAATGTGCTATAGAACCCCGAGATCAGAAATATCGTGCTTATAGATTTTAAGTGTTTAGTAAGCATACATCAATTCAACCCATTAATGATCCCACCACAACGATCAATCGCGACCTCCTCATTTCGAATGTCGCCTGGCGTGATAGGGGCGAACTTGTGGAATATGAATCCGAAGAGTCTTTGGTATCTTCTACTTGATCCGTATCTGTTAATTCTATACCTCAGACGCCTGTCTTCTTAGTGTTGTCGCTTCATTTATATTTTCTCACCACCAATCTGCTCTGATGGCGGCGAGGCCTAGCATAGTTCACTCAGATCTTGCATTACATTAGACAGTGGTGCTGTACTGACTTTACTTAGAATACTTGTAAGTCATTAAAGTTTGTAGGTAAACCGATGTCATTTGGAATACTTTGAATACCCTGGTTCTGCCTTTTTTGTCTGTATCAAGTGGGAGAAACCTGAACATCAGTGTATATCCTTCCTACAGACCACAGTATCAATCAGACTCTCCTCAGTAGACACACCTGCCATTTCAATCCTACTCCATCAAGACTGGTCCTGCCTAATCTGCACCCCTACGAACATATCGATTGTGAAACGTCTCGTAACCATCATTCAAGACTAATAATCTGGCTAGGAACACTTTCGAGATACTTGAGGACTTCCTGCTTGCTGGTCCGTCGTTGTCTGGATCCGACACATTAGAGTAACCCGCCCGCAAGAACGTCTGCGGCTTGGAAGTTCCTGAAGTGAAAGCAGAGGAACTTCCTACTCTTGGAGTAAGAACTATTCCGACAAGTGCATTGTATACGCATCGAATTGGCATAAAATCCACTTCGGTGAAGCTGGTTGACCATCCTTCCTCGTCCCACCATATATTCAGGTTGACCGATTCAGAGCCGAAATTCATTTGGTAGACCCCGCCCCAAGGATAATATTCGAGTTGTGCGGAGAGCTGGACATGGATCAAGACGCATTCGACTTAGAGGCTCGCGGAACGAATCGGTCCGTACTTGTTAGTTTTGTCAACAAGTTCCGACGAATATTGCTGGATTGAGAATCGTTTGTAAAGCGTCTTTTGAAGAGGTTCGAAAGAGTAGGCTAGTGGCTTTTTCCACCCACGCTCCATAGAGGCCCAGCTCCAAGTGGGAGCGATGTATGGTTCTCGAATCCTTTGGCGGTTTCCGGCGTCCTGCAAGTTTTTGATCCATAGCAAGCCTATTGGCAGTTCAGAAAATAAATATCCAGCAATATAGCTGTCCCCAGTCGCCTCGCAACAAAGCTGGGCAATGGAGGAGTAAGCAGCTAATCTGTCTTCTCCTCTAGTTAGATTCGTCTTGGAATAGACATGTTGCAACCGAAGATACTTTCTCGATTCTTCACCAGGACTTAGTTGCTCTGAATCGAAATCTTTATTGAACTTCAAGTTCCAAGTAAATGGTTGACGGATGAAGACCACAATCCAATGGGGCGGGAATATGTCATGATCAGGAAGGTTACCAGAAGCCATAGCTTCATGACATTCCCAAATAACGTCGTATTCGTCGAACTGAAGTACTCTAGGTGACAGAAGGCGTTCCTGGAACACCCATCCTCTGGTATGCAAATGCGAAGCACCTGGTTCCCATTCTTTTTTTACACGGGAAAAGAGTGCATATGGTCCAATTTTCGGAAGACCTTTCACGCTGATTCCATGGGAAGACAGCTTGTCTAAGTCGTAGTTCAGCTGTGGTAATATGCAGTGATATGATAGCCCTGGTTGTCGCCAGGAATAGCATCCCCCATTCGAGTCTTCCGAGTGCCCAGCAGCAATGTTCACAATACAGCTCCCGTAGATGTGCACCATTTGCTTCACATGATTCAGCCAATCCTCCACGTGCCCTGGACCAGACTGGATAATGCAGAGTGAGTCGATCCACAAGTAACGAATGTTCAGTCTTGTGCATATATCAACGGCATCCGCGAATGTGACAGGTAATGCATTTCGGATGCCGTCATGAAGCAAGTCGAAATTGTCAGTTGTCAGGGTAATACTAGGTGGTTGAGCGCCCCAGCAATGGCTCAGAGTGGCATAGTTTGAGCCCCTCTCGATATCCTTGGACTCGACTAGTCGAGGGTAACCCAGAGAGCAATCCAGCAACCGAGGTGGGAGATAATCAGGTAGTCGATGCCTACCGCAATTGTGCTCTCGCAAACACTTATCTAGCAAGCCCTTGATGTTGACAGACCTAGTTGACACGGGACTAGCATCGATTGGCTTAGACGGTTGTGGTGGTAAGCTCGTCATTCTGAGCAATTGGTAACTGACCCCGCAAAGCTTCCCCCCAGGGAATTTGAGGTTAATGTGCAAGTCAGATGAGAAACGCTACTGGAAAAACCAATGTATGCTTGCGGTAGATCTGTCTCGCATACTCGATAGTCCATATTGTGTTTCTAGATCCAAATAGATTCGGACGCATAGTGGGCATTGAAGTTCAACTGATGAGAATAAACTGTCAATGGTCTTATGAAGTATGCCTTCGGAGCTGAAATAGTCTAGTTCGACAGGAGCATATCTTTCAAAACCTGGATATGGAAATATTGGATTCACAGGTGTCTTAAGGAATGCGCGACATCGTATACAGAAGAGAGATATGTCCCCTGATGATTGTGCTCGAATATCTGTGCTAGGTAGAGACTCTGAGGTTTCTGTAGGATCCATCGAGATGATCGAACGGTTCTCCACTGCCGAAGTGTTGCGAATTTCTTTGTTTAGATTAATGGTATCCAAGGACACAGTCTAGGTTCATCTGAATGAGCTGCGCGAGAAATAAGAGTTGAATCTATGAAATAGTTCCAGATAATATTGAAGCAGTGGTTTCATCCAAATGAGTCACGTTGGGCATAGTTGGGCTGAACTTTTATACATGTGTGGCTAGTTGAGGCTTAGAAATATTAGTCTTAGTAATTAATTCTCTCTTCTTATTTTAGTTAATAATAATAAGTTAGGAGCTAAAAGAGACGTACCACGAGCCAAGTCCTACCTAATAGCGGCGTAGCGGATAGCTAGCTAGCCTCCCACGCTAGGCCGCCTAAAGCCATCGCTTGCCTCTCTAACAGCAATTACATCTTTGCTGGGTAGCCTCCCTTTAAACTTAATAGAGTAAGGCTGGCAAAATAATTCATGAAAAGAGAATCTTTTGGGCGATGAGCCAATTATGCAAAATTTCCCCGCTCTAGAATGACAGCTCCGACATAATCCACGTGACTTGAAGAGTGTCAAGCTCGAGACTACCTATGCCATGTTTTGAAATGGATGCCCATGGGCAGTAGTATAGCAAGGCATATACTGTCCTCAAATCCATGAATAGAACTCAGGGATCATGACAATATGATATTTATTCCATTACCGGAATCGCGTTGAAGACTACGTGCAACAGAGGTTGATACTCGTCTCGAGGACGCTAAAATTGCAGTGCACATAAAGGTTTGCAAACGGATGGTCCAGTCATCCAGGTCATCCAATCAACATGCTCGCTAAAGCTTCCGAGGGAGCTAAAATTGCAGTGTTTTGTGATGCGTTGGCCATGCATGGCGGGCATTTTGACGAGTTAAGCCTTTCATCGACGCTAAAATTGCAGTGCTTCAACGGACTACGGCGTGCCCCGACAAGATAGGTATTGTGAAATCAGTGATCAATTCGTGCTGTAAGCTCTCAACGGTGCTAAAATTGCAGTGCTCAAGGGGGAGCATTGCTAACGAGCTTGTATCATGTGTTGACATATCGAGACAGTAAACATTACCCCTTTTCACAAATCGTCAAGCGAGTCAGCGACTCGATTACATCGTTGGAGCACTTATCAGCACTGAAATTACTATGCTGTTAATACTTGCCTTCCACATTTAGCAGGGTCTTTAAATCTAGGTCTTCTTCACTTCGAAAATTTCCCCAACACTATAATTACGGTGTAGACCGATTATGCGGAAGTCCTCAAGCCGTAACCTTAACAGAACCAAAGACCCAGGCTTTTTTTCACAGGATTCGCTTCAGCCAGATTCTCTCAATTGATATATTTCTATCATAAACGTTCGGGATGAAACGCCATAGTGCTACATATATGCAAAAGTTTGGTGTAGAAGGACGTGGCGTTGAAAAGACCCACAACAAGAGACGCTTTTGCTTAGCTTAGAACCACTGAGTATTCCATGACCGTAGGCAACTGAAAAAATGGAAAGGAAGGATGATTTTCTTTCTAACTAGAAGGGCCACCAGGGCCCGGACTAGTGCTTAAGTAAGCACGCTTTTCGGAGTACTGGTGGAGGTCACGTACTTATGCTGACTAACCTCTGACAGCGTTCGTGCTCCTTCGAGAACGCTAAAATTGCAGTGCTTAAGTCTAACCCTAACCCTAACCCCTCAACTTAGGGAATAATAGCACGATATTGGAATTACTAAGAGAATAACCTATATGCTACTGAGTTTTTTTAGATAGAATTTTCTAAGAACTTTGAAAGTCTAGGTGGGGTAAGCGTGGGCGGTTGAGTGGTTTGGGGACACCGTCACGTGAACAGAATAATCACGTGATATCAGCTTTAGTCAGTTGCATCGCCTTTTATTCCCTGTTTCAATTTGGTTGTTTTTGCCCCTTCATGCTGGAGGGGATATTCAATAGTTCTAAGCTTAATTAGGATATTATTTCCCGTAAGTGGCGTTTGGAACTCCCCTAGCACCTTATCGGATGGTCTCCCAACGCCTTTTTTCAGCCATCCCATATCGCGGGTTCGGTTTGGTCCAAGGGTGCGGGCTTGGGGCCGCACGTGATGTGGAGCAGGCTGTGTGGTTACCAATCATGCACGGCGATCGCGGGTGGCTTGGCTTGGCTTAAGTGGGCGTGCGGGTGAAAAGGCTTGTTTCGATGGCGCGATATCGAATATCAAGTAGGACGGGTAGGACGGGGCAAAGGAAGCGGGGGACAACCTGAGGCTAGCACACCACTAGCACACCACTAGCACTTAAGTGGCACGGCATTGCCGATGGGAATATCTCTTTCGAAGGTCCCCGCCTGGTCGTACTCGCACCTGTGGGCCAATATCTCTTGGGCACGCGTGTACGCTCTGTGGGGCTCATGCGACGTCCAAATGTATTAGGAAGGAGATGCGGAATTCGGAATTGGACAGGCTGACGGCGTGCTGATCGACCTGCTATATCCGGCTAACACAGAGCCTGGGATGACAATCGAACAGCCATGCATTGGTGGCAATCAGACCGGTTGGGGTCTGGCATGTCGCGGAGTCACGCCGGGTCAAGCCATGGTGCCCATCGCGCATTTAATTATTATGTCCGCCGTACGTACCATGTATCATACATATCTATCGCTGGGACCCCCAACGTTGTCCCATGCGACTGTTGTGCAGTCCGACCTCAAAATCTTTCTCCCTCCTGTTCACGACGCGTCTGACAGCAAAAGTTACGCCCCAGAATGTCGAACGAGAAGTTCGATCCCCAGGATAACCTGGGCGCAAAGGATGAGCCCGTTCCCTATGCGACGGCCGCTGAAGGAGATGTTGAGGAAGGCGCGCCAAAGCCTCTCAAGAGGGCTCTCGAGAGTCGACACATGCAGATGATTGCCATTGTGAGTTTATCTTTATTTGCCCCTCTCCACCAGGGGAACACTGGGAAAGAATAAGTGATCTGATGCGAGGAATTCATCTGTTAGGGCGGTGCTATTGGAGCTGGTCTATTCGTTGGTTCAGGCGAGGCTCTCGTCAATGGAGGTCCTGCTTCCCTCGTTATATGCTATATAATTGTCGGATTCTTGATGTTATGTACCATGATGACCCTTGGTGAACTGGCCGTCATGTATCCCGTCAATGGTGGCTACTACGAATACAGTGTGCGGTTCCTTGATCCGTCGTGGTTAGTAACGACCCTCCTCCCGAGCAGGACTAGAATGGCTCTCCCTTCCCCGCCTTTCCTCATTTTCCTCCCCTTGGATCCGGAAGCTGATGAGATGAACCTAATAGGGGAAACGCGCTGGGTTGGACATATGCTATTAGCTGGATGCTTACCCTGTATGCCAACCCCGTCTCCGAGAACACTTTCAATAGTGTAGTACTAACCTCGCCGCCTACAGACCATTTGAGATCACTGCGGCCAGTTTAACAATCCAATACTGGAATTCTAGCTTGAGCCCCGCTATTTTTGTAAGCATCTTCATGGTCGTCTTAATCATCATCCAGATTTTTGGAGTTCGAGGCTACGGAGAGGGTAAGTCTTTCTTTCTTTCGCTCCTCGCAGTTCGTCTTGTCTTAGACTGAAATTCCCGGCTACAGTTGAGTTCGTGCTCGCCATTATCAAAATTATAACCTGTATCGGGTTGATCATCTTGGGTATTATCATCAACGCGGGCGGCGTCCCCAACGATCCTACAGGATATATTGGAGGGAAGTACTGGCACAATCCTGGTGCTTTTGCCAACGGCTTCAAAGGCTTCTGCGCAGTGTTTGTCAATGCGGTACGGCCACGAGATCCTGCTCTGCTTTAATTTCTTCAACTTATTCTCGTGTAGGTCTTTGCCTATAGCGGCACAGAACTGGTTGGCCTTGCGGCAGCAGAGACGAAGAACCCCCGCAAATCGCTCCCAAAAGCCGCAAAACAGGTGCTGTGGCGTGTCGCCTTATTCTACATCATCAATCTGCTGATTGTCGGTCTCAACGTTCCATACACCGACCCACAGCTTCTTGGTTCAGGCTCAGCCGGTGCCGCCGGTGTAGATACAAAAGCCAGTCCCTTCGTATTGGCCATCCAGAACGCTGGCATTAAAGGCTTGCCCTCGGTAATCAACGCTGTCGTCCTTATTTCCTCCCTGAGTGTCGCCAACTCGTGTACGTATGCTTCGACGCGCACGGTGCAGGCGCTGGCAATGAGCGGCAATGCTCCAAGGTTCTTGGCATACGTCGACAAGCAAGGCCGGCCTCTTGGACCTGTCATCATTCAGATGCTCTTTGGCTTCATTGCGTACATTCAACTGGCATCGAGCGGCCTAACGGTTTTCAACTGGCTACTTTCTATTGGTAGTCTGTCGGCTACGTTGATGTATTTCAGCATTAATGTTGCTCATATCCGATTCCGGCAAGCATTGAAATTCCACGGTCGCAGCACCGAGGAGATTCCGTGGAAATCCCCACTTGGCATAGCGGGCAGTATAACTGGCGCGGTTCTCGCCTTCATCTGTCTCGCTGCTGTTTTCTACTCGTCATTATTTGTAAGTCCCCCTTATCTGACTCAAACTTCCCCCTTTCATCGCAATGAACGACGCGGCGCTACTGTGCCCTATTCAAAAATAATCTTGGGGAATTGAATGCCAATTAATTTTAATAATAGGAACCTGGTGGCGCTCCTCCGACCGCGTATAATTTCTTCGAAGGCTATCTCTCCGCTTTCATTGTCATCTTCTTCTTGATCATATTCAAAGTCTGGAGACGCGAGTTGTGGTTTGGAGTTCACCTCAACGAAATCGATGTCGACAAAGGAAGGCGGTTTGCAGGAATGGAACTCCTGCCTCCTCCAGAGGATACTAGTGATTTCCCTTGGTGGAAGAGGGCTCTTACTGCTGTGTTCTAAGGGACAGTATTATGGGATAGCGAAGATTCGAGACTAAGGAGTTGGAAAAACTCGGAATTGATGTAGAAGATGATTGGTAATTAGATAGAAGAAGAGACGAGTAGAGAAATATATGGACAAGAGCTAGATACGTGCGCGGTATATGTACCCGCACTCACACCTGCTATAATACCCCAACTCTCATAGCCTTCCTCCTTCTCTTTTCCTACGCTCCAAAACTCAATAACTTTTAACCTTAATCTGCCCAGCACCTCCCTTCCTCTACGCTCTCTCCATTCCCACTATCCCACTAAGCAACGCTATTATAATAACATCCAAAATAGCTATGAAAAAATCAGTAGACTAAATTTTGGGAAGCCTACCTAGTGCACCAAAACAATAACTTAGAATAACGTCTATCCCTGCGTGCCGGAACGACTTCATGGTTTGGGGGTCTTAAATATCCACCACGTAAATATATAAAGCCATAGTCAGTTTACTATTGTTCTTTAGCTATTTCTCTACAAGTATTCGGTTTACAGTAAGAAAATACTACGATTGTGGCCATATTATCGATTATCTCGTCAACGGCGTTAGAAGCCCTTATCGGCGCAGTTTCCGGCCAGAAGGCCGCCTTGACCACGGCCATAGAGGGCAATAATGGCGCAGATGAGGAACAGATTGCTGCACAGGTTTCTTGAGGCAGGCTCGCGAAGGCCTCGCGACCCGTTACTGTACATTAGAGTTAGTCTTCGTCATATTCCCGGCGCAATGGAAGGGATGAATCACCACATACCAGTTATCAGACACACTTCTTCAAGGAGTGAGTAGCCGCACCACGTCCTCGTGGCCACCCTGAGCCGCGCTGACAACTGCCGTCTGTCCATACTTGTCCTTCGCCTCGATATTTGCCCCATGTTCTAGCAGCAGCCGCACTACAGCCTCGTGCCCTTGCCGAGCCGCGCTGACCAGCGCCGTCCCTTCAAGTTGCTCCCTCGCCTCTATGTCTATCCTCTGCTCCTCCAGCAACAACCGTACCACGGCCTCGTGCCCACCACGAGCCGCCCAGAACAGCACTGTTCCTCCACTTTGGCTCTTCGTCTCGACGTCCGACCCCTTCTCTAGCAGCAACCGCACTATAGCCTTTTGTCCTGTCCCAGCCGCCCAGACCAGCGCAGTACCTCCAAAATCGTCCTTCGCCTCGATATTTGCCCCATGCTCCAGCAGCAGTCGCACTACAGCCTCGTGCCCGCGCTGGATTGCCTTTACCAGCGCCGTCCATCCGTTCACGTCCTTCGCCTCGATATTTGCCCCGTGCTCTAATAGCAGCCGCACCACAGCATCATGCCCATGACGAGCCGGCCAAACCAGTGCGGTCTGTCCACGTTGGTTCCTCGCGTTGACGTCCGCCCCATTCTCTAGCAGCAGCCGCACCACAGTCTCATGCCCAGCTCCCGCCGCCTCATCTAGAGCCATTTCTCCATAGTTGTTCTTCGCCTTGACATCGCCCCCCCGCTCTAGCAGCAGCCGTACCACAGCCTCGTGCCCGCTCTTAGCTGCATAAAATAACGGCGTACAGCCATTGCTATCTGTTGAGTTAACTTCGACTCTTGTCCCAAGGAGAGTATTCATTTCCTTGCCAGTCCCGAAGTATGCCGTCAAATGTAATCCGGTTACCTGCCTTGGATATTCTTGACTGTAATTTGGGTCTCCTGAGTACCTCTTAGAAGCTAGTAGCGCTTGGCTCGACGCCTCGACCTTAGCATTGCTCTCAAGGAAATCAACTACAGCTTGGCTTACAGTTGAAGCCTTGCATGCATGATACCCCCAGTTTTGGGCAGCATATTGGTAGAGGCAATTAGAGTTCAGTCGCTCCTCGAATTCGTAATTTGTTCGACAAGATCCGGTCTCAAAGATACTAAATGAGAGATAAGTAACACAAGTTATTGTGATGTCGATCTCTGCATTTGGAAACCAACTATTCTGCGTTCGTTCGAAGTATTCTTGAGTCGTGTAGTGTACGAAGCGGATGGTTGCACTCTCTTCGTCAACGGTAACTAATCCAGCACATATAGAGACTATGTCTTCGACCTCTGGAACATTTTCTTTGTCAAGTTGGGACTCGCCAATCTCTATAGCAATCGCATGCTGAAGTTCCGAGGTGGTTAGCGGTCTCTTTGCGCAGGTGATCCATGAAAGAACTTGCTTAGCAAGTTCTTCTTGGTCTTTGATTTGGCTATTAACCCGTTCCATGGCATCCTCGTATGCATGGTCATATGCTCCAGACCCCGTGGCCAAGTTCTTCAAAGCAGCTCGGATAGCCTTCGGCGATCTCTTCCCGGTCAAGGATTCGAGATAGAGCTGTGCAAGTAGAAACCTAGTAAGGTTAGTGTGATTTCCATTAATACTCGAAATAAATCACGTACATCCCATCTGCAGCCTTGATAATATACACCTTGATTTTCTCTTGGAGCTCCAGACTCCGAGCTACAAACCCTGGAAGCCGGAACATGTGGCCATCTAGGTATCTTCGCACATCTCCCTCGCTAGCACGAATTTCTAGCCTTGAATTCCCCTCAAACTCCCTTTCGATGCTTGATATCGGCCGCGAAGTGGCAAATAGATTTGCACCGCACCTTTCCTGGAGATTTAAGAGGCTTGATAGGAAATTTTGTCGGCAGCCATTAGAAACTTGGCATTCATCTAGCGCATCAGCGATAATAAACACTCTCGAATATGCTACCGCCACGGTTTGAAGGATGCCTAAGATTTCGTCAAGTGAAGGCCGCGTCCGTTTATCTCTATGTTGGTCATAAAGCGTTTTCACAGTATCTGGTATAGAAGGCTGCTCTTGAATGAATTGCTTCAATAGACTGGCAAATAGATCCTCAAGACTTTGCTCATGCTGTCGTCGGTAATTGCAGTATAGGTATGCAATCCCAACGTTGCTGTCATTTTCAAACCGCGCAAATAGCTCTTCGACTACGGTTGACGTGAGAATAGTCTTTCCCGCTCCAGGGATGCCTGGACAAAACAAAGTCTGCTCGTGGGTCTCTACCCACGCCTTAAACTCTACTGAATCAAGTAGCCACTGACCAGTCCCTAATTGTCGTCGACTTATGAAATCGCTCTGTTATAGAGCATAGTCGATCGGGGTAATCCAGTCAAGGATATTCTGACGGCCTTGATCTTCTTGATTTTGCACCAACGTAACTACGTTGTCCCGAGTAAGTCGGCCCGTGAACGCGTTAAGCAAACCAATATTCGTGGTAATGCGGCTGCGAAGCTGCTTAATATCTTCCGGCTCCCACTTGAGTCTCTTCCACACTCTTTTCACCCTTTCAACAACACTGCCGTGGCCAGACTTGAGTTCGCCATACTGGTCTAGTGTCTTCTCCAGCTCTTTCAGAACATTCCTGCAGCTATATGCAATCTGCTTCAGGTCTGCCTCTTGTTCGTTGTGGAGTTCGCGATTGCAGAGGACGACATCGACATCGAGGAGGACAATCGAGAGGCTTCTGACCCTGTTTCATCAACGGAATTAGTATTGATCAAAATGTGGTCAAGGCAGCGTACTCGTCAGAAATAGCCTTGAACTGGCTCGGCGCGTCGACGAACTCCTTGCGAATCTTGTTGGCAAGCCCAATTACCGTAATAAAGTCGCTTATACTAAAACCGAAGCTCATCGTGATAACAAGCAAAACGTCGTTGCCTCAAGGTATGCTACTTGGTTAATGATATCTGCATCTTTCTTCAGTGCCCACTCGAATGTGGTGTGTTTCCGGCGATCTAGCTTGAGGGCTGTAGGCATAGTACAAGGATCCGTCCTAGCCGCTACCCGAAAGAATAGCAGTGTGCTTAAGGATTAGGGAATGCGGGGACTTTGGTAGACGCGAGACGATAGGGTCGATGCTGGCTTGAATTCGAATTTTTTGCCTTGACCAGTGCGATGCGCTGGCCATGCATGGCACTGCAATTTTAGCGTCCATGAAAGGCTTGACTCGTCAAAATGCCCGCCATGAATCGCAGTGGTCAAAGGTTCCGACTATCAAATCAACGAACAATTCGTGCTGAATGCTCTCAAGGCTGCTAAAATTGCAGTGGGCGTCGGTATCCACCCAGCTGTTGAGATATCGAGACGGTAAACATATTACCCATCACAAATCGCCAAGCGAGCCAGCGACTCGAATGCATCGTTCGAGCTCTTGTTGGTGCTAATATTATTGTGCTGTTTATATTTGCCCTCTATTTGCTAGAGTCTTAAAATTCATAACGAAGTCTTCCTTACTTCGAAGCTCTCTCCGCTATGATTACAGTGCAAACCGTTTATAGTCCTCGGAACCGTTTACAAAACTCGAGGCTCACGCCCGATTAACAGAAGTCTCTCTATCTGACTTATCTTAATCTTTATATTTCTATCATAAAAGTTCGGGAGGAAACGCTATAGCGCTATACACATGCAAAAGGTGCAGGCGAAGAAATGTGTTGAGGTGCAGAAGTACTTGGCGTTCATGTTCCCTTCGAGAACGCTAAAATTGCAGTGTTCATGCATGCAGTGTTGCTCTGACGCCCGACAATACAGGTGGTTGAGGGGCTTGGGCTTAAAATTCGCTGAGGAGTCACACCCCGCACTTACACGTGATTTGATGCGTTGGCACGTCGATATCTGAAATTCGGCAAGGAGTCATGCCCCGGAGATATGTGTGATTCGATGAGTTGGCTCCTCAGCCTCGCGAAGTATATCCCCATTTATTTCTTCGCCTCAACGATAGCGACAATATACCGTCGTGACCCTCTCCAATTGAACTTCTTTCTACCTTTCGTCTGTCAAACCTCAACTCGAAGAACTATTAATTATGGCGGAACCCAGTCGCACCCAGTACCAACACTTCGTACCACAATTCCTTCTGAGGAACTTTTCCCATCCTTACAGGCCGCAGAAAGGTGACCGCAAGAAACAAAAGCGCTCAAAGCGCAAGGACGAGAAGAGAATATACCCTGGTGAACGTGTTGTCAACACTCTCGATTTGTCAGAGGATCCACCTGTCCTATGCGAGGCACGGGTGAACCGTATCCTCGGTCAAATGGACATGTATCGAGACACGAACAAGCCATCTCTCGAGCAACAGCATATAGAACAGATGTTCTCTAGACTAGAGGGTCAAGCCAGCACCGTTTTCCGCAAGATCACCAAGGCTTTTGAGCAGAAGGAGCAGGGGCTGTGGCTAACACGCGAGGAGAGAGATCTCGTGCGCAAATTCCTGTTTCTTCTCAAGTATCGTGGATCGACATTTCATCGGCGCTTTTACCACGACAACGCGGAGCGCTACGAGGCTGATGACCGGGAGTTGTTGTGGGAATATATGGCAGAGAAGGGGTTTAAGCGGCCGACAGATGTTTGGTTCGATAATCTGAGAACAATTATGGAATTGAGTATGGATCCTGAGGGAGAATGGTTAGAGGACCTTCCAAAGCGTATGTTCTTTGACGATGCTATGTGGTTCATTGTACATGCTCAATGCATGTACATGGCTATTTGCACACCGTCTAATCCCAGCGATGAGTTCATCCTCACTGACAACAGCTATAACGTCTTCGAGGGGCCGAATTGCTTTGTAACCGATAAAAACACCGGGAAGGTTGAAGGTGGATCTCACACCTCCCTTCACGAATTTGCACCCATATCCCCAAAGTTGATGATTATCCTGAGAAGTTGCGTGCTACCTGTGCCGGAGGAGGACGCAAATCCCGAAATGAAAGAGGAGCGAGACCTCTGGCACTCCATGACCCTAGACAGAGTCTACGACTGGGAGGTAAAATCATTGCTATCAGATCTTCCCATCGCAAAGGCACGAAACAATTACAGTGAGATTGTCAATGGTCGCGTGCAGCTCAACGAGGACGAAGACGGGAAGCGAAGAAAGGACCACAAATTCTGCTTCAAGTACTTTCCTATTGACACTAAGCATGTTCATATCATCAATGGGGTTTTTCTTCAAAATGCCTATGTTTGTTCCAGGGTGGTCTTTGGAACGAAAGATAATTTGTCTCGGACTCTTCAAGCGCACCTGACCGCACCAACGAATATCATCATAGGTGACGACGCGGATCTTCGGCTCCAATTTCTGAAGAAGTTGACTGCGGTATCGAAATCCCTAGGCTCTGAAAAGGAATCTGTCTGGAGAGAGGAGCCTAGTCCTGAGGTGCGAGATTACGAAGGCTCTCGACTCAAGATATTGGAAATGAGACGATTCTGTTCTAAGATGATCAAGGGCGACTGGGAGGACGATGCCGATAATGAGTTTATGCAAATCTACAAGTCTTTAGGTAAAGCACTGCTCTTGGATTCCTTAAATTTTATTGTTAGCTACTAAGCTGTTATATTAGGCGGATCAAAAGGAACTCTTCTCGTGGATGTGGATCAGGCCGGGCTAATGTGGAAGTTGCGAGTCAAGATCGATACTTGGTCACAAGGCCTTGATGAGTCTCTGCGCCACCGGAACCGCCTACTCCTAATAGAGAGCTATCTTCGGCTTCCACCCTGCCGAGTGTGGTTATTTGTGAAGCATATTAGATTGGCGTTCTTGGAACGTTCGATGGGGTTTGAAACGGAGATTAATTTTGGAGATTATTTCCAGGAACCGGAAAATATCATTGCTAAAGGAAAGTGTCTACTGTCTATTTTTATGCAAAATGTATTGACTAAAAATAGCTTCTCATATTATAAAGCCCGAAAGGCTCGCTCAGCTTATCTATAAAGCTACCCTGAACGATTTAAAGCTGAAAGAGCAACCAGAAATCAATCTATGGGCTAAAATCAACAAACTCGACATATACGGATTCAAGCAAATTAAGCTGTTGAGGCTGCTCAATTCCAGTAGGCCTGGTATGTTTCCTCTATGTATTTAATAGGTTATCTTTATGTCTAACAAATTGGAATAGAATACATTCGTGACTGTGGTAAGCTGGTCAGAGAGTTATTAAAGTGACCATCTATTTTAACTTTTTAGCAGGTATCGATGAGATTGAGCAGCTCGCTCGAAATCAACAGCTAGAAGTCCTAAAAGAGGGGATTCAAAACCGAGAAGCATCCGGATATTCTATTCTCGAAGAGGGCGAGGAAATTGAGCTCCTGACGAGAATAAGAATAAGATCAAAATTTGTGAAAGTATTGAGTGGGAAGTTAGAGCTATCTTTATTGAAGACTTTAAAGGAGGTATTCTTTGAGATTGTATTCCCAACTCCGACGTAATTGAATACGTGGTTTCGATTCTATATTATGGAGAGGTAAACTTCAAAGATTTATTTCTGAGTATACGCACTCTCTATAGCTACGTTTGGGCTTAGTCAATTACAAATACGCTTTAATTTCGCATCTCACATTGCTATAAATCAAAGGCTCACTAAAGGGGGCGGCCCTAGTGGTCTTCTCCTCTACTGCTCTCTGTTATGCGGCGTTGGCCACGGGGTTACGCGAAGCCTTCGTCAACGCTAAAATTGCAGTGCAGGCAGCTAGTCTTGTGATGGAGCCTACTCGTGTCGCGCCCTGAAGCCTGATAGACGAACTGTATACTCGAGTGACACGGCAAGGCCTCGTCTCCATTCTAGACTAGTTGTTCTCCCTGACAGATAGTCCATAACCGTACACCTTTAGTTAACAGCCTGGAGTGCAGGCGGTTATCTAGTCTAATCTGCCAAGTCTGTCCACGTCATGATACATGCTTATGATTCTTGTCTTTCAGTGCACTAATTGTTCCTTTGCCTTTGAGGATTCTGTGGTCTTGCAAGAAGTAAATCTCAATAGTAAGAGAAAAAAAAATGAGATCTCTATTGAAGGCAGCATGCTCGCATCTCCAGTAAATTATGAGCTCGGTTTAGAAGTCTGAAGAGGAAAAAGGATATTGATGCTGCGATTCGCGGACTCGACTAGTCGATTATTGTGTGCAAAAGAGGAGGCGAGCGTGCCTCGCGATGCTCGCCATAGGAGGGCAGAGAATTTTTGACGACGAGATCCAATTTTTTTTGTGGAAGTATTACGTGGCTCGGAACAGATCACTGCAGCAGGGAGCAAAAAGAGTAGCGAGGCTCGAGTACAGGGACCCTTGGTCTCGGAGAGGAACAACGTGCGCGGATACATCTTGACAAATGGCCAGTTACATCGCAAGCCATGCACGAGAAGTAGAACTTATATTAAGACCCCAATTGAGGCTTTACAAGCCGTGATGTTCTAATTTTGCAATGTGAAAATCTCTTGAGACGAGTTTGACCTGGTGGTGGCAGGTGGCTAATTTGCGATGAGATCTAGTTCGTTGTGGCTGATTTCGTGGTAGTGAAAAGACGATGAACGAGCTCAGAGTGCTTGGAAAGCAAGGAAGAACCCAGATAATTGTAGATACGTGGAGTCACTACGGAGGACGCGGCCATAACTCGTAAGTCTTGCAACTGCCAGGGTCTGGCGCCACGTTCGCTTAACTGGCAGGGTCGTGCATAGCAACGAGAAGGCGCTATAACTTCAGGTTCTTATAGGCTTTCTAGCACTTAGCAATAGTGCACAGGCCCTATAAATATCGCTAGAAACTTGGTTCCTTCAGGCCTTCAAGCCCTAAACTTCGTTGCTCTGCCAGACCTATGTGGCGTCAGAGGCGGCCGCGTCCATCCCTGCCAGTTGCAAGACTTATGGCCGCGTCCTCTGTAGTTGCCCAAAGCTTGCTGCAACGTCTCAAGCCTCGCCAGCGAGGTCAGACCTCCGGGCGCCAGAGCCAAATGTGGAGACAAGCAACGATAGAAATTAGAAAGAACAGATAGGACGTCGATATCAATCAATTGATGGACCAGATGCCATTAATATTTCACCATTGTGGTGCAGTTCAACAAAAACCACAACAAAAAGCTGCATCTTGACTCAAGCCGCAACCAACCACATACTTCGCGGAGGTTTTCAGCTTGAATCTCAATATCATACGATTAATCCGGACAAACAATTTCCACTCCTCTCTTCTCCGACCTCTCGCAGAAGTTTCAATTCCAATATGCAGGCGCGTTGAATATTTCCCTCACATATCGTGAAACATGTCTCTCGGAAAAAGCCCCCTGTCAAAATAAAGTTGAGGCTTGGCATGTCTCTCGTACATTTAAACCGCAGCCCTCGCCCCCAATCACGAGATATTTTAGATTCTCGTGACACGATCGTGGCTTGTGGTAGCTGCAAAAGGAAGTTTTGGCGTAACTATTGGAATAAGGTTCTAGCCAGCCACCTTTATGCTTGTGTGTGATGCGGGGTGATCTGTGGGCTCATGGCATTTTTAGGCAGCTTGGCGAAAGCTTGCAGTGAGTCTGTGTCATATTAGAAAGCCTCAAATTTGAAGGCAATTCGCGGGGAGTGTCCGAGTGAGGTAGCACAAGACATTCAGCCGCGGCGCCACCTCATTCAGGGGTACTCGGCTAATTAAGCGAGCCAAACAGCAACAATACCCCCTGTTGCCCCGTGGTCGGCCGTAGACCTCAGGGGTTGGACAAGGTACAAGGTTGGTCGGAAGCCGCGGGGAACTCGGTAGTGTGCCGCTGATAGTTCACTCCTTATTGGTGTTGTTACTTCCGGGCCAGGTCTAGACTTCATCGCTTCGACCTTCTCGTCTTCTCGTCTTCGTTCTCATTCTCGTCGCCACGTTGCGTAGAGTTGAGCTTCAGCTTGGCTACAGAAGTATCCACAAAAGTATTTGACAAGATTTTGGGGAGCCATACGGCCATTTGAGATCACCTTCCCCCAGTCTTGAACATACCACCCACGCTGAGAATTTGCGAACATTTCAGCGTGGGGAGTAAGGTTTACAAGGTTCGATTCCACGATGAAAAAGATCAACCTCGGCACGCTCAATCATGTGGGACTATTCCTTGTGTATGTACCTTGCTCTCAATATAGTAAGGATTATCGTGGTAAGGAGGGGAAATCAATGCTTGGCGGTGGAATCAAAGTCCTAAGAAGGAAGCTGAGGCAAACTTGCATGCAGGAATTGCCGAAACGACCCTGTACGGTCGACGGTGGAGATTTTCAAGTGCCTTGCTGCAGTGCCGTCGGGTAACAAATTCGACGTTCCGAGCGCCCAACGAGTTCGAAGCGAGTAGTGGCGTGCGTCCATATGCAGGTACAAGTCTTGGCGCTTTCATCTCCTCAGCTGAGAGCCTCCATGCTGTATTGCAAGCCTGTACAGAAGTTGATATAAAGGTGTCGCGAGTTCCAAGAAACGCAATGTTTCTTTCCTTCGTCATCGGCCCAAATTGCAGCCCGAGCTCCCAAGTTCGTTCCCAACTACAGACTGCCGACTTCACGTGCGATGGCACCCTCCATCCGTTCATTGCTGATTGGGCTCCTGCCCCTCGTCTCTGCCCATGGTTGTCCTTATGCCAGCGTTGGCAGCGTTGACAAGCGAGATCTTTTGTTTGCGAGAGACAACGAGCCATCCCTAACGACACTCGCCGACTCTTTTGGCAAGTGCCCAACCATTAGCGATGCCGCTGGTGGTGGCACAAGAAGTCACGATTGGTGGCCGTGCCAGTTGAGATTGGACGTGCTTCGCCAGTTTTCGCCAGAGCAAAACCCATTCGGTGGAAGCTTCGTATATGCCGACGAATTTGCCAAGCTTGATTGTAAGCCATTCGCTGACCCCAAAGTTTTTGATATGACACTGCTGACATGACGCAGTCAATGCCCTCAAGTCAGATATCAAAGCTCTGTTGACTTCCTCGCAACCTTGGTGGCCAGCAGACTACGGCAACTATGGCGGTCTATTTATTCGGTTGGCCTGGCACAGCGCTGGTACCTACCGCGCTGTTGATGGTCGTGGGGGTGGTGGCATGGTATGAACCCTGACTCCAGAAATTTCAAAGCTTAGAGCTAACTCGATTTTCTGGTAGGGCCAGCAACGCTTTGCCCCTCTCAACAGCTGGCCCGATAATGCCAACCTTGACAAAGCTCGTCGTCTGCTGTGGCCCATCAAGCAAAAGTATGGCAAGTCGATCTCTTGGGCGGACTTATTGCTCTTGGCTGGTAATACAGCCCTCGAAAATATGGGGTTTCCCGTCCTCGGCTTTGGAGCCGGACGTCCCGATACCTGGCAGTCGGATGAGAGCGTTTTCTGGGGCGCCGAGACAACTTTTGTGCCACAGGGTAACGACATCCGGTACAATGGTAGCACCGACTACGTTGCACGCGCAACCCACCTCGAAGAGCCGCTTGCCGCGACTCATATGGGCCTAATATATGTCAATCCTCAGGGCCCTAATGGTAACGGTGATCCTAAGTCGTCGGCTCTCGATATTCGTGAGGCTTTCGGTCGAATGGGCATGAATGACTCCGAGACCGTTGCCCTGATTGCCGGAGGACATGCCTTCGGAAAGACGCATGGAGCATCTAGCATACGTGAGTACTCTTCGCATTCTTACCAAGCCCAAAAACACCATATTGACGTTTGCTTCTAGCCTTGGGCCCTCCCCCAGAAGGTACTCCGCTCGAGGCGCAAGATTTGGGCTGGGCCAACAGCTTTGGCACTGGAAACGCAGACGATACTGTCACCAGTGGTCTAGAAGTCATCTGGTCCAAGACACCAACACAGTGGAGCAATGGTAAACTGCATTCAGCCCTACTGTCTCACAATTGAACTGACATAGCCTGCCAGACTACCTGAACAGTCTGTTCCACAACAATTGGACTCTCACGCACAGCCCTGCTGGTGCCCTTCAATTCATAGCATTGGACAGCACTGTTGACTACCCCGACCCGTTTAACCATACATTCCGTCACGCAACCATGCTGGTCAGTGACCTGGCTTTGCGGGAAGATCCCACTTTTAGCGCCATTGCTGAGTCCTGGGTGAACGACTTCCCAAAACTCACCAATGCTTTTGCAGCGGCGTGGTGTAAGTCCCGGGCCCACCCTTTGCTCAATCTTCATGGCTTCTGCTAACCTGGAGAACAACAGTCAAGCTCCTCCACCGCGATATGGGTCCAATCACCCGTTACCTCGGCCCAGAGATTCCTAAGCAAAGCTTCATCTGGCAGGATCCTCTCCCCGCACCAACGGGGAATTCCATCAATGATGCCGATGTGGAGACTTTGAAGGCACAGATCCTTGCCGCACCCGGCTTGACCATTTCAAACTTGGTCTCCGTGGCCTGGGGTTCTGCTTCAACTTTCCGTGGCGGTGACAAACGTGGTGGTGCAAATGGTGCTCGTATTGCCCTCCAACCCCAAGTTTCCTGGGCAGTAAACAATCCCAAGCAGCTGCAGATAGTCCTTTCCGCGGTATGTCTTCTACACTTCGCGTGCTTATAAGGAATCGACACTAACTGTTTGTGATTAGTTGAACACAATCAAGACTAACTTCAACAATGCTCACCGCGACAAGACAGTGTCCCTGGCAGATCTTATTGTAATTGGTGGTAATGCTGCCATCGAGAAAGCCGCTGCTGCTGCTGGGTACACGAACTTCCAGGTACCATACACAGTGGGCCGTGTCGACGCAACTCAAGACAACACCGACACCACCAGTTTCGAGTATCTCAACCCCCAAGGTGACGGCTTCCGCAACTACCGCAACAGCTCAGGCTGGTCACTTGCCCGTACTGAAGAGCTCCTCGTCGATAAGGCGCAGCAGTTGACATTGACCGCACCAGAACTGACTGTGCTCGTCGGCGGCATGCGTGTCTTGAACACCAACTATGATGGCTCCTCCAACGGTGTCCTGACTACCACTCCGGGAAAGCTCACCAACGACTTCTTCACCAACCTGCTGGACATCAGCACCGTTTGGACTCCTGACTCCACCGGTGAGCTGTACACTGGAAAGGACCGCACCACAAGCAAGACAAAATGGACGGCCACGCGTGCCGATCTAGTCTTTGGCGCCCACGCGGAATTGAGGGCCATTGCTGAGGTTTACGCTGAGGCTGGCGGACAAGACCAGATGGTGACGGACTTTGCTGCGGCATGGGCCAAGGTCATGAGCCTAGATCGTTTTGACATCAAGAACTAGACCACAGACGGCATTTGCACTAGGAGGCACACAAAAGAGCTCGTCGGATTGGCCACATGGATACTGTAATGTAGCAAAAATTCTGGGTAGACTTTGTTTATTTTTGTCAGTTGGATATCACGTGATTAACCCCTCTTTAGGGCTCGGGCCTCCACTGGTTTCATGTATATATCTTCAGCTTAGGGACCTTCTTAGCTCTTCAATCAATCCTTCCCGAACGGCATCCGACAATTTTATCTATAGATAAGTATTGTCTTCGTCAACAACTTCAAATCGTAGTCAAATGTCCTATGGAATTTTGAGGTGCATGGATCCCAACGCCGCTACGGCGGCATGGTAGCCTTCCGAGCAGGTCAACGAAGGCGTGCCAGACGAAGAGTTCCAGTGGCGAAGGGGTCGTCTACTACGCGATCGACATGCGATTCAGCCAAAGGCAGAGAGTCAGCAAGGCGAAGAGCGGAGAGGTAGAGAGTGGGTAGAAAAGCGCGTGCACCCCGTCCAAAGGCACGATGACGGTGACCGTCAAAGATTGAGACGCGGAGACTACGACAGAGGGTGAATATGAACGAGGTTACAGTAGAAGGGATGATTGCTTGATGTGTTGTCAACGAGAGAGTCGAAGAAAGCGCGACGCCGGAAATGGGACGTGTTGTCAAGACTACGTGATGATAATATCATTCTCTGGCCCTTTAGCACTATGTTATCAAATTCATTCTCAAGTTCTAGCAATAAATTTAAACAAGTGCTCTTTTTAACATTGATACTTCATGAGCGTAACACCTAGAACGCGAGGTTCGATCGAGACAGCAGTTCCTTCTGCGTCGAATTCCACGACAACATCGTCAACACCAGTCTTGCCATAAGTATTTTGATCCACTTGACCCCACGCTGTGAAATCCTGATCAAAAATCCTGATTGAAGGTCCCTTTCTGGTTTCGATATCAAAAAGGATTCGGTATTCCACCCGAGTTCTATTGCCGATCTTCTCCACCAAGTCGGTTGGAAACAACCTCACCGACCTGACATGACCTCCGCCAGTGATTTGCGAGTACTTTTCAACAAGACCCAGAAGATCAGATCCATTGTTGATCCATTTCTCGACCACTAATCCAAGCTCATCAGTTGTAAGCAGCATCAATGAGTTGATCGTTGCACCCGCAGTGTAGCAGCCAGCCAAATCCCTTTCTGCTTCTTCTCTAGCAGATTCATGTAAAACGGGAATTAATGCCTGAGACACTATTTCCCCAATATTGACGGCATTGATAACACTTGTGTCTGCTCCAGCAACCAGAATTGCAACTGCAACTTGATAATCCGGGATGAGGACGAGTAAAGATTCGTACAAACCAATGCTGCCGCCCTTCGTATACAAATCAATGATATGACCATTTGTTATGTTGCTTCGCGTGCGCCAGATTTCCCAAGGAGCACCAATAGAGAGTGTGAATCCTGATGTGTGGGTCATCGGTTTCATCCATCTTCGCGTGACAGAAGGAGGGAGTTGAGCGTTACGCAATATATCTCGCCCGAACATCGCCAAGTCGGATGACGAGGAATACATGCCCCCACCCCTGGTACAATCGTTAGTGAATCAGAAGTACAATAGCCGGTAGACTTACGGTCCCTCATCACCGATATCGTAAGACCACATGCTGTCTCCTTGCGGTATAACCCCCAGATTATCAGCTGGCTTGCTAACGCTGCTGTGATTCAACTGCAATGGCTTGAAAATAGATTTATCTGCGATTCCATTAATGTCATCGCCTACTATTGCCTCAATTGCATAGCTCAGAATTCGGAACGCAGTGTTTGAGTATATCGGTGTGGAATGTGGTCGAAATACTGGATGATGATCGACGAACCCTTCGAAGTATTCTGTGAACTCAGTCAATTTTACTGCTTATCCATTTTCAGCTATTGAGTTGCGTACCTTCTCGTGTACATGGTTTCTGATGCATTTGGCTTCCACCACAAGTGGGAACATCGGCAGGCGCTAGCTGAGGCAAGCCGTGCTCGGTCCATGGAAAAGGAAACAATGATAAGTCTGCACTACCGTCTTCGTGAGGACATCACTCATTAGCTGGAGACACAATCTGTCGATCGAAACAATACTCACAGTCTCTTCCAATGCCAGACATGTGGCTTGCGAGAGAACCCAGAGTTACTTCTTCCCATCTGACACTGTCCAACTCAAAAGTAGTGTCTGAATTTTGGGAAAGACGGCGGAGCTCCGGCACGTACTCGGTAACAGGCTGCTGCCATAGCTCCAGACCATTGTGCAAAAGAAAAGCATACACGGTGAAAAGCTTAGATATGCTCCCAATTCTGAAGACGGTATCCACAGACACGCTCTCAACGCCTCCGGCGCTCAAATTCAAGCCCTTTCCAGTGAAATTGAACCCAAATATTGGCCTTTCTTGGGCTGTGCTGAACATGGAAATGGAGACGGAGGACATATTCGGCGTGAAACTGCCAAATGAGCTTTTGCCTTGCGTCAGGCAGTCGTTGAGAGTCGATGATAGCTGCGACTCTGTTGCGAGAAAACCGAAATTTGTGCTGAGATATCTCGGAGCTGGGAAAACAGGTCCAAGTAGCAGAGATGGGTTGATTGAGGTGTCTGTCGCAATTACATTCACCAGCAGAACAAAATTATATACGCTTATTGAAGCCCTCATGATTTAAAATCCGATGTTTCTAAGATAGAGATCGCGATGATGAATTCTGAGTTCTCTGTGGCTTAGTCTACGACTTCATCCTCGTACGCGTGTTAGGTAACTAAGTATCAAATTATAGAAAGACAATTTAACACCGAATACGAATACGTTTCAGGCAACAGCCAAATTGTTTCATTATTTGTCATCATGACTTAATTTTGGGCTTGCAAAACTGGTCATAACTCCCCATCTTGTGGTGTTCCTTGGACCCCGTCTAAGATTGCGCTTTCCGATTGGTCAGTTCGTATTCATCGAGGACTTCGTATTCGTTACAGTAGTCATGACTCGAAAGCGATACACTCTCACAATGGCTTCCATTCTACTCTCATCCATTTATAAAGAGTTAGAATGTTCACATTAAAAATTTCCACACGAACGTACCCGAAATTCAACATGAGTCGAGACGCCAATTCCCTCCACGAACTTCCCATCCTAGGTAGATCGAGTGACTTTTCAGACAGTCTGAGTACAACGACTTCTATCGATGGTCAGTATCATTTTGCTATATTTTTTCCCCATCAAATCTGGTTTGACAAAAGCTTGACATTTTGCTAGATGGCGGCCGTATCAGCATGGACATCCGTCAGCGAAAGCACAAACTTTCCAATCTCTTTCACTCATTTTCCAGGAGGCCGAGCCCCACTGCTGATGTTTATGAGAGGTTGATAGAGAGTGAAACCACACTCTCGAGTTCGGTCGCTGGTCATAAACATGCTTCTCCTCTACCTCCAATGAACATTGTCATTCAAGTCGTTGGCTCTCGGGGCGATGTTCAGCCATTTGTCGCTCTAGGTCTAGAACTGAAACGTTCATTTGGACATCGAGTCAGGATTGCTACTCATGCAGTATTCAAGAACTTCGTAGAACAGCATGACCTGGAATTCTTCAGTATTGGGGGCAATCCGGAGGAACTCATGGCATTCGTAAGTATTTCCTGTCCCGAGTTTTTCATTGTAACTTTCCGTTCTGTAGAATATCCGAGCTTTAGAACAAGTAACAATCCTTGACTCAGAAACTCAATAGATGGTTCAAAATCCAGGCCTGCTTCCAAATTACGAAGCTTTCAGAAGCGGCGATGTGAAACAGCAGAGGAAGAACATGTATACAATTCTGAAACGATGCTGGAGAGCTTGTATCGAACCCGACAACGGAATGGATGAGAGTCACAATGTGTCTTTGTCAGATGCTGGGGAACAGCAAGCAAGACCCTTTATTGCAGACGCCATAATCGCAAACCCAGTCAGCTTCGCTCACATACACTGCGCAGAGAGACTGGGAATTCCTCTGCATCTGATGTTCACGTGAGTGTTCTCAAGTGATATCGCATGCCGAGACTTACTCATACGTAGTAGGATGCCGTATTCCCCAACCGAGGCGTTTCCACATCCTCTTGCACATATAAGAAAGTCCGATCTTGCAGTCGAAACGACGAATCGTCTTTCTTATGCTCTGATCGAGAGACTTATTTGGCACGGACTTGGTGACCTGATTAATAAGTTCAGGGAAGAACGATTGGGCCTTGCACCCCTCAATTTGATGTGGGCAACTGGAATAATCACACGCTTGAAGATACCTTATACGTATTGCTGGTAATCATAATTTGGTCAGATCCGTGGTCCAGTATTACTAAAACTGCACAGGTCTCCCACATTGCTGCCTAAGCCTAAAGACTGGGCGTCTCATATTTCAGTCTCGGGCTTCCTCTTTCTACCTCATAACGATGATTTCGCACCACCTTCTGAGCTTTTAGAGTTCTTAGAAGCCGGAGATCCTCCAGTCTATATCGGGTTTGGGTCTATCGTTGTGGATAATCCACAGGCTATGACATCCATGATCTTCGAGGCCATCAGGCAAGCCGGTGTTCGGGCCCTGGTGTCCAAAGGTTGGGGCGGTATCGGCAACACAGCCATGGAACTCCCGAATCATCTTTTACTCCTCGACAACGTTCCACATACATGGCTTTTCGAGCGAGTATCAGCCGTTGTGCATCATGGGGGAGCCGGGACAACTGCCGAAGGTCTTCGCTCTGGCAAGCCAAACGTTATCGTTCCCTTCTTTGGAGATGTAAGTTATTCCACAATTCAAGAATGATACCTAACAATTATCAGCAACACTTTTGGGGAGAGATGGTTGCAAACGCCGGAGCAGGCCCTCATCCAATACCTTACCGAGAGCAGACTGCAGAAACACTTGCGCAACAAATCAAAGAAGCTCTACATCCCGAGATGAGAATAAGGGCAAGACAGATCGGGCTGAGGCTTCAGCAAGAGAGAGGGTGTGACAATGGGATAAGAATCTTTCATGACTCTCTCGAAGGCAAGCATGCACGATGCTCAATTCTGCCAGACAGACTGGCGGTGTGGGAAGTAAAAAGCGAGCAAGGGCCGGGAGGTCGGCTGAGTACACTCGCTGCTGCCATTTTGCTTCAGAGAGGATTGATCTGCGTCAAGGAGATATCTATGTGAGTCATGGTTGCAAACAATTTCTGATCATGGAATGAAGTCTAACCATTTTCTCCCAAGATGCCGGCATAAAGAATACCATATCGAAGATAGACCTGTTGACCCTATTACTGGAGGTGCGATTGCGTTCCTAGGATCTTTTGGAGATGTTGCGTACGAGGCTTTCGCTTTGCCTGTGCGAGTTATCAGAGGAGGTATCAATGGAACTACCAAAGTCGTCAGGAAGCTAGAAACTTCGAACAGCTCTAAACGAGCGGAACCTGGGCTTGTAAGAGAAGCGGCAAAGTGGTCATCTCAAGATGCTACCAGTGCACCATTTCAGTCATACGGTCTTGGACAAGAGGATGAGCATCTGCAGTCCTGGGAAGACATTTTGAACGAGTCCCTTGAAGGACTGAAGAAGACCGGAAAAGGAATGGGTCGCTTCACGAAAGCCTATCTCTCCTCGCCGCTTTATTTCAGTCTTGGACTTGCTCAAGGCTTTCAGTAAGCAGTTTGCAAGGAACAATATTTTGTGCTGAACAGCTCTCACCAGAAAGAACATGACTGATTCTGTGTCTTGCACAGGAGTATTCCGCTGGCCTACGGAGATACGATGATCAGGGAGAGAGAGAAGGTCCAAGGGTTTGCAAGCGGGGTCAGAGTAGGTGCTAAGGTAACGCATTATTTCTCAATTCGGGGACGGGAAGGCTAAATATTGCAGGAACTCGCCTATGGATTCTATGATGGGATAACAGGACTTGTAACACAGCCTGTTCGTGGTGCTCAGGAAAGAGGAGTCGTTGGGGCAATCACAGGTATTGGCAAAGGAGTCGGAGGCTTAGTCCTCAAACCAGGAGCAGGTCTGGCCTTCCATTGCAATACAGATTTCGAATAATCCGCTAATTGTGTGCAGGATTATTCGGACTTCCTGCATACTCCCTTCAAGGCATCTCTGTAGGGCTGCACAAATTTTTTACAGCTGACTTCGATGGACATATTCAGCGCAGCCGCTTAGATCAAGGAACAGAGGAGTTATCTTCATGCAGTGAAGAGAAACAAGAGGAAGTTTTGAGGGCTTGGACGGCAATTTGTTCTTCAAGCAACGCATTCATGGTGGGATCTAAATAATGTGTAGTTATATGTTCGAAAGTTTGTCAAAGTTTAATTTGGGACTATGAGATATGGGGCCACTTTTCTGTCTACAGCTTCTTATGATGTTTCAATATCACCAATATCCCCTTTCTCCTCCGAAGCAACAGTCGATTGAGAGCGACGAAGGAACTTCGCCTTCAACCACGAGCCGGGTGAAGTAGCTTGAGGAGCAATGAGCGCTGATCCAGACTGAGACGCCAGTCTCTCGTGACGAGGTTGATGCGGGTAGTAGAATTTTACCCATCCAGGCACCGACTGGAAGGAACGAGCATCGCTATTTTCGGAAGCTAGGCTGATCTGACTATTTCTGTAGCACCATGAACGGTGGAAAGCAGGAGGTAGGACTTCGTCTGGTATTGTTGGAGGTCGAAGAAAGTCATCCGTGCCGCTTTGTCGTGATTCTGTCGACATAGATGTGGCTGCGGGTTGAGAAGACTGGAACATAGCAGGTAGGGGAGGAAGTGGTGGATGGTCTTCCACGTAATTTATGCTTGGGGATGTTGAAGCTGTTGAGCGCCGCCTGAAATACGTGGCCAATGAGTTGCGAATAGAAGTCCTATCTTTCGATGCATGAGGTGTGACCGGGTTCTGGCCAAGAGGGTTCAACCCAACAAGCTTTCGAAAGGATCTCGATAGTGAGCGCCGCGATTCCACTGGTGCTGTGGGTCGAGCAAAGGTTGACGTATAGTCCCAGCCTAGACTACCTCTTGAGCCAGCTTCGGGAGTCAGAAGCGAGTCAGGCATCTCTGGAGGCGTTTGAGGACGTGATGACGGCCAGCGGGGAGTTCCCATTCGTCTGAAAATGCGTTTTCCAAGACGAAGTACTGCCTTTGATAACCCACCCCTGTGCCATTTGAAGAACAGAAATATAAAGGTCAGGATGAGAGCAGATATAGCTGTATGACCCTTAGTTTTACGTACGAGATAATCATGATGATGAAGTGTAGCGTTTCACACACCTATAGTTCCAAGTGCTATTCCAGCCTTCTGACCAGGCCTCAAAATACCATTACGATGCTCTGCAATAATATTGTGAGTAGGTGATGCCGGTTCAGTTGGAGAAGTGGGAGCGGTGGTACTAGTGAAGGCTGTGCTTAAAGTTGTACTCGACAATGTAGAAGTCGATGTTGCGGGGGACGTTTCAGAATATACCGATGGTGAGAGTGCAACAAATGTGCTAGTTGTAGCGGATGCGGGGGAAGATGATGTCTCCGCTGTTGTTGCTGTAACGGAGGCTGGCAAAGTGGTCGATGAAGAGGTAAAATGAGGAGTTACAATAGAGGGGGAAGAAAATAAAGATAGAGAGGCTGATAGATATGTCGAAGGGGAGGTTTGGCTTGCTGAGGTTGATGATTCTTCAGTGGTGGTTATTAGTGGCGCAGTAGGAGGTCCATTCTTGTTTCCTGAAGGCCCAGGTGGTCCGTTCTTATTGTTCTGAAGACCGGGTCGGTCGATGTTGGCAGAGGCTGCAGCAGGACCAACACGCTTATCGAGTTTTTGTCTGTCTGATGAGAACATGGTTGCTTTAACTAGCTGTACATAACTGATGAGCAATTTATTATTGGTCTCAGGATAGTACCTACTCACTAGTGATACTTTCAAGCTGAATAATGCTTCTTAGCTGGTCGTTCGAATAAGAAAACTGGATTTCAAGCCTCGGACAAGCGTTGGACTGTGTAAAACAACGACACGATAAAAAGTGAACGCGCAATAGGCGTTCCTGCTGCTGCTGAACATCGAACCGAAGAGTGAAAAGTGGCAAGAAGACCACGGGGCTCCACTTGTCTGGTCGCAGAGATACTGAAGGCTGAAAAGGGTTGTTCTGCACAAAGTATAAGAACTGCACGAGTTCATAAATATATTGCTGTGAAGAGACAGAGCAACGGCAACAGCGCACCCGAAGGGTATAGCGCAATGAACGTGCAATGAAGGAAACGGAAAGCCACGAGTCTACCGAGGTGTCAAATATGGCGCATGGGACGCTCTAAGCACATCTCTCCTTCTACCACTGACCCCAAGCGGAGTCGGGAGATGTCAGGCCGTGCTTCTGACTACCGGCTGTCAAAAGCTGTCACATTTGAGTTCGTCCTTCAAGACTCCAATAGATAAGGAGTTGTATCATCTTATCTAGAGCGATTGGAGAATACCAGGATGGCAGCGGCTCTGATAGGAAACTCGATAACGGGACGAGTGTTTCAAGCCCTGAAGGTTGTGATCCACTGGCTGGAAAGTTGTATGTGGTGTCTGAGGGCCGCCTGTGGCTGAACCCCGAAACGGACCAATGTTTTGGAATGGGGAACATCTGCAACAACAAGGCGGCAGAAGGATCACCGAGCGATCCTCGAGCGCTTCCGGGCCTTGCCGCTGCTTCAATTGGTTCGATAATACTCCGTGCGATCGACAACAAAACGGAGAATTCCCCTTGCATAGGTTTATCATCGCTGGGGTCAAGAAATCTGGGGTCGAGCACAAAACGATAGCTGGCTCTTTGAAATCGCGTTATTAGATTCCACGACCCTTCAAGCGTACAATTAAATGGTGCTATTTACAACCTCGACTACTTGGTCCTCTAATGATAGCAGTTGTGGTGATGCTTCGACTCCGCACAGGAAGCTCTCGCCTGGCATTGTGTTTCACCCAGGATACTTCCAAACTTCTAGTTTCGGCGGAACTTACTCGCGAAAACAATATTAGAAATTGGATCTTAATATATCATTGCTCGTGGTAAGACTTGATTAAATTTATGAATGTCTAAACGAAAGTCGAAATCTTCAAGTGTTTCGAGTGAAATACATCAGTAAGCGAAAATTCCGCTAGGATCTACAAGAGAGCGTGCGTAGTGATCAACAGCATCCTTCCTAACCATCCCCTGTAAAAGCTCGATCATGAACTTGAAACGGATTCCTCTGGTTTCTTAGCAATCATCAGATACATTGGCGTGAAAATCCCCTCCTTCGCGCCAGCCACCAAACTATCCGCTCCCTTCGCCAAACTAGCAGCTGTCCTCGCGCTACCACCTGGGGCCAGCCGTATCACCTCCATAACAGCCAATAGCTTCCGGACGAGCCCTCTAACCGCCTTTGTCATCCTCAAGACAGTGAAGAAATCCCAAACAGAGCCCATGTGTCTGAAATCGCCAGCGATAGGAAAGTACCAAGGTATGAGGTCAGGACGGCGGGCCAGATCTTCAGCATGCTGCAATTCAAAGCCCGCCGCTTTGATCCCTCGGTGTCCTTCTTCGACCTTCACCATATTCGAGATCCCATTTCCTTGTTCGATCCCAAGTCGGATCTCGCGATGATGTGGATTGGTCGCATCGTATTTTTCGGTCATGAGCCATTCGTAGACTCCAAATATGCCCCCGGGTTTCAAGACTCGGAATATTTCGGAGTAGACTCCCTCGAGGCTGGGGGCGTGGACGGTTGCTTCGATGGCATAGACGGCGTCGAAGCTGTTGTCTGGGAACGGTAATTGCTATATACTTATGTCAGACATGTGAAAGCTTAAGGGCGGCAGCTCACTTACCATGAAGTCTCCTTTAACAAAATTAAGCTGATCGGACATGCCAGCGCGTTCTGCAGCGAGAGAAGCGCGTTGGATCTGGTAATCGTTGATGTTCACCCCAGTGATATGTATATCTTCAAACCGTGCAATCTCTCGTGCGGGCCCACCAACTCCACATCCAACATCCAAGACCTTCATCTTACTCTGCAAGTTCATCTTGGTTGCCAGGTAGTGCTCGTGTCGTGCGATGGCTTGGAGGAAGGGCTCGTTGGCTGCGAAGCGACAGAAGTGGAAGGATTGACCCCATGCCTCTTCATACAAGCCTGTTGCGAGGTCGTAGTAACTGCACACGCTTGTCAGTTACAGGTACTATGGTAAGGAGAAAAATAGCATTCTACTTTCTAGTGATATTTGCATAGTCTTCTTTCCTACTCTGAGTTGCAAATTATCAGCGTGAAGTTCACAAGATGAAGGTTAAGGTTGCATTACTTCTCGGTCCTCTTTTGTCTCAATCTTCGCGTCCTTGTTGTCCCAGTGGCGGAAATAGGCATCTGCTGCTACCTGTTGAGCTTTCGAGTCTTTGCTTAGCATGGCCATGAAAGCGGATTTCTGGTTGGCGGATTGACCATGTAATGCTTGATTGAAAGCAGCATCACGCTCATGATCCTCTTTTGCGAGGAGTTGAGATGGCATGCTGCTAGTGTGAATAAGAAGTTGTAAGAAGGGATTAGGAGCACGAATTGGACTTTTGAGGAAGTCGTGAGCGAGAGAATACGCATCAATTTTAGAAGCCGGGGGCTCGGTTTTATACTTAGATGAAAGTGTGTCTTCTGCCGCGAGACGTCAAGTCTGCGAGGTGGGACCACTTTGCCCATGCCCACTTGCGTATTCGGATTCTGACGGGCAATCTTATGTTTGGGAGGATCCCTCAAAGCAAATCTCAAAGCCACCGTGCTCATGCGTGTTCCACTGGAATTAGCCGCCGATGTGCATGTATTGGAGAGGGAGGTTTTCTCATTATCGCTGGAGCGTGCATAATGAGTCGTCAGGGGTTAAGCGACGTCACCCGTGCCAAGACTTCCAACACGAATACGAAAAGGACCAGACTAACCGGAAGCGGTGGGCCCCCAGAGTTTATCACAGCCACTATGTGCTGCAAACCCGAATACGACGCTCTCTGGGTCCCTTCCTCGCTTCCTATGTTTTGTTGTCTTATTCGAAAGCTCTCAAAGAAATACAAGATTGCTCACCTAACTTCTTTTTTTCCCAACCTTGACTTTATATCCCACCGGCATTCACTACATTGATTTCATGCCACTTGACTATTCGAAGGAGCTAGCATTCCCATTATTTCGGCCCGATTCATCAACACGAATACCAATTCTTCTGCGTATTGGAATTGACTTTGATCGTTTCTTAACCCCTTTGCGGATTTCGGGAGACTATGGTCCTCTTCTTGGCCCACAATATTTATGTAGACGCATGTAGAGGATAAATATCTCTCCAGGCAATCCTCGCGAGGGTTACTAGAGATGAATGTTGTCTAACTGCTGCATATACGAGTATACTGGGTGCTGGAAAGGTAATGTATTTTTGGGAAGATCGCTATCTCTTCGTAGCATATTGCATTTAGGCGTAAAATGCTACCTGATTACGAAACAGTGGCGGTCCTCAAGTCTTAGAATTTTAGAAACTCGGAAATAGGAACGAGTCGATGAAAGAGAGAGAACCAGAAGGAAAAAGAAGCCTTATAAACTGCGCACGAGACGCAGGGTTGTGTAGAAACATTATTCTCTGACTACACTAGCTGATAGTTTAAGCCAGCTTAGATTCGTGCAATCCATCAACCGAAACTCTGAGAAAGTAGGGATCCTCGTCGATGCGCTTGCGGATGGGTCCATTAGCAAGCTGGTCAACATCCCACGAGGCAAAAGCATAGCGACCGTGGAGGAAGGATGACTCCTTCGAAGCTAGCCAGAGAGCAAATCCGCCGGGAAGGTCATCTTAGAGAATGCAAATCAGCGAAACATTCATCCAAAATCAGTTACTGAGACTGGTAACAAACTCACCACTATCCATGCTGTCCTTGTTAAAGCCGACACCTTCCCATCCCTCATTCCAGATGAGGCCCGGATGAAAGCTGGTGATCTGCACTTTCTCGGCTGGTACGTGCAGGGCAAGAAGCTGGAAGTATGAGGCCGCAGCAATCTTGGTCAAGGCGTACGCGGGCCGGAGTTGTGTGTAGACATGACTGGGAGTCATATGGATGACTTGAGACGTCACATTGATGAGAAACTGCATATACGAGTCAACCAGCAAGGCCAGTAGGTACTGAAGGGATATCAGGCACTTACGCGCTGCTTTTCTCCCGACTGATTGACAAACTTCTCCGTGATGAAGATTGCAGCCCTGACGTTAACGTCGAATTGAGCCTGGAGCTCCTCGAAACCAAGGGCTAGCAGGGGCTTGGGATCAGAGAATCTCACTGCATTGTTGACGAAGACGTCGACGGTGATATTCTCAGCGGCAAAATCCTTCCAGAGCTTCTCGACGGCTGATAAGTCGCCCAAATCAAGCTGCCGAATAATGATCTTCGTATCAGTGCCAACCGCTTGGGCTTCCTTGCGAAGTTTGGTCGCTGCTTCTTCAAGCACCTCAAGACGACGAGCAACGATGATGACAGTGGCTGCCTTAGCTTGGACGAACGCTTTGGAAATACCGAAGCCAATATTCGTGCCGCCACCGGTAACCAAGACTGTCCGTCCGGCCTGGCTCAGTTTGGGATTGCTAGTGGCAACTGCCGGATAGGGGCTGCGGTGGTACGGGTCGGTAACATCTGTCTCGTATGCTGCACGGAACAAAGCTTCAAGTTGCTCTGGAGTAAAAGACATGACCAGGAAAGTGAGAGCTAGATCTGAGATTGAAGTGCGAAGGTCTGTTCTTGGAGTGTAGATGTTGATAAACAAAGTAAAGTGGTTGTTTGGTATAAGAGTTGCTCACGGACTTGGGTCTCTGCTCGGTCTTATACCGGCGTAGGAGGGTTTAACTCCAGCCTAGAGCGGTTGGGTCCAATTGAAAAATAGTAAGACGGATCATCTGGCCTTCCAGACGATTTAAAATCTTCCGCAATAAAAAGTCTCCGAATCCTAATTGCACGTTATGAATTCCGCGAGAGCGCACCATGCGGGCATGTGAGGTGGAAGCTTACCCAAAAGGATTAGCGCCCGCAGTTGGTGGCAAGGGTGGGTGGATGCCAGGAGAGTATTTAACTCGTTCAAACTTTCAAACATCAGCGAATCTCGACTCCTAGCGTCCGCTGCTGTCCGCATGAATCCAATTGTTTGACGCCTTCGCCTTCATTATTCCTTGAATTTGGCCCTCTCTTCGGATTTTGCTGTTATTTTCGGCGGAAGCGTTAAAATCATCATCCCCCATCATGGCTAGTGGAGGATTAGAGAGCAAGGCGTGCCGAACTTGCGCAGCAGCAAAGCGGAAATGTGACAAACAGGTTCCGGCATGCACGAGGTGCCAGAAACGGGGAGTGGACTGCAGATACCCAGCATCTAAGCCGACGAGCTTCGTATTATGTGACGACGAAGAGGACGCAGAGGACGTCGTATCCTCGCGTCCCTGTCAACCTCCGCTGTCTTTCAGCACTCCCTTGCCATCTGCCGCATGCTCGCTGGACCTACAAGCTCTGCAATCTGGATCGAGATTCGACGCGTTTATACCGGGCCTTGAATTCGCTCTACCCGATCTAGGATTAGAGTCTCTCTTGAATATCTCCCAAGCCTCAGCCTGGTTCGCGTCCATGGATACCTGGGAGGTTCGGTCTCCGACTCCCGACCAAATATTGCCGGTCAACATGATCGATCTGAAAGCACACACCGCTACCATATTCGGCTGGTTTTCGCAATGGCTCGAGGAAGGCAATTGTCCCTTCATACATTCAGAGCTCTACCGTAGCCGATTTCCAAAATTTCTACAAGAAGTATATGCGATTTTGTCGTCATATATACACAGGACGCCATCAAACGAGCGCATTGTATTTCGGATTGTTGAAGAAAATGCCTTGACACTAGTCAGAGAGCAGAGCAGTATCTATCAATCATCGGCTCAGCCATTATTAGACGAGAAGGTCCATCCTTCCCTCGATGCTCTTGAACACCTGGCCCGAGTCCACGCCCTCTTGATCCATCAAATGATTGGGCTATACGACGGCGACATCCGCCTCCGGCACGTTGCCGAGCAGCACATCCCCGTCCTTCAAAGTTGGATGCAGCAGATGCTTTTATACACGCAACAGACATTCTTCCTTGGCGCCTCCCTTGTTGTACCCTCTCATATGCCCGAAGCCGTGATAGGACACGCTCTGGCCGGTACCTTGCTTCCCCAGAACGCTTTATGGCACACATGGATTCTAGCTGAGAGCATCAGGCGAACCTGGATTGTCGCCTCGGGCTTAGAGGCCGCTTATTTGACAGTTAAGGAGGGCTGTATCGGGACGTGCCGAGGAGGTATGATGTTCACCACTCGAAAGGGAGTCTGGGAAGCGAAATCAGCTGCCGAGTGGGAGAAGATTTGCTCTGAGGTAAATGTGGGATTGGTGCAGATGGCAGACGTGAGTAAGATAATGGCACGTGTACCGCCTGACGAAGTCAATGACTTTGCCAAGACTGTCATTGGTATCACGAGTGGCAAAGAGAGCATGCGTGTATGGCTGGCTTCAAAACAGGCTTTAGAGGCACCATGAAGATTTTTTTTAAATTTTTTTTTTTACAAGTATGTATAGCTATCTGACATCACTATCGCCTTCTAGGCTCTTGATGCTAGAATTGAACGTGAGTATCAAGTGAAACAATCCAAATCGGCAGTGCTTGGATGAGCTGATTTCTATGGAGAAGCTATGATCGGAATAATGAGCACTTGGACTTTTCTTGGGATGGCCATTATCATATAAGTTTGTTATCGTGCCGATTCAAGTTGATACCTAATTATGAACATCCTCGAACCCTCCTGATCCTGATCCTAATAACAGGCATATCCACCTCCGCTCGTCTCTTATTCCTTTCCTTAAAGAGGAAGGCTTAGCTTAGATCTTCACGTTTGCATTTATACTATGAACCCCAAGCGGGCTTAATGTTTACTCTGTAATAAAGGGGGCTTAAGCGAGCTAGAAAAGGGATGCTTGGCAAATTTAGAAATTAGTCACTATAGTTTTCGTCCTTAGAGGCGTACGTAGGTATGTTAAAGAAGATAGTATTAGAGGTGTTCTGGCTTACTAGTACGGATATATTAGGTATTAACAAAGTAAAACGTAAGGATCGAGTTAATGACCGTTGATATAAATTATAAGTGTATATTATTCGAAAGAAACAAAAGCTAACTAGGTATAAAGGCAGGATATCCTCGTGTAGCTAACTAATTGCCTGCTTCGAACCTAATTACCGCCAACTTGCTTTACACATTGACCACCTTCGCACTCTTCTTTCAATCAACGTCAGAAACGCATATACTATTGCTGCACGTCTCCAAAATACCGCACGGATTTCCACACTTTCCACAGTTCGCGATGTCGTCAGACGAATTGGTGCAGATATCATGCCCAAATTGGTCGGGACACGATACCCATCCGGGCCCGAAAACAGAGGAGCACTCTACGCAAGTGCCAGAAGTGCAACTTAATACACAGGTAGTACCACACTGTCCACAATTCTGACCATCGACTGAAAGATCGGTACAAGTCCCGTCGCAGTTGGTCCAGCCTTCGAGACACTCACAAACTCCACCGGAACAGATTCCTTCATCGCAGAACTTCCCGCAAGCTCCGCAGTTGAACGGGTCCCTTTGCAGGTCTGTGCAGACGCCATCACACGTATCATCAAGCGGGCATGTAGACCGAGTGCTTGGTGCACTGCCGGTGGTTGTTGAGCCCCCGCTGCTGTCTCCTCCAGCCAAGCTCCCACAGCTCGAAGGCTTACCTAGCACGCTGGTCTCGATCTCTGGACAAAGTTCGGTGGCCAGGTCCGGGATCTGCAAGATTTTTGAGTATGCATAGTTGCAGGTCTGCGTCTGTGCCAAGTTCAGCAACCAGACGTATGCATCGTTAATCAAACGGTGTTCCACGCTCGTGGAGTTGGTCGCAGGATCGATCTTGGAACCGACGACGTTGTTGACTGTCGATGCTACTTGTCCGACGCAGGCCTGCTGCAGCTTAGGCGTGGCTAGTTGCTCGACTTCGGTCTCGAGATAGGAGATTGCCAACTGGCAGGCGATGCTTTCGAAGTTGTCGAGGACGTCGCTGATAATGTCGGAGAGGCTGGTTTCGCCGCAGACCCAGTCGATCAGGTCGGGGAAGAAAGAGCCGAAAAGACCCCGGCGGTCGAGAGCGGTTGAATGCAGCTCGGGGGAGGCGGCGACGAGGGGGAGAAGTTGTGGGGTGCAAGGACGGCGGCGGCGAGCCAGAGGAATTTACCGGCTAGTTCTTGGATGTCGAATCTTCTGTCTGCTCCGCTGACCTGGATAATGGGCGAAGGTGAAGAGGAAGGCCGAGGAGGGGTGGGTAAACCTGTACCTCCACCGCAACTAGTGAAGCTGACGTTAGAGAGAGAATTAGGGGCCCCTGTCGGTATTCCAGCGAGCGTGGTTGTGTTGGTCCCAGTGGTGCCGTTCGAGCAGGAATTTGACTTGTAAAGCAGCCCGATGTTGGACCCATTCACGCTGAACCATGATTTTTCACAGTAATCCGAAAGGAAAAGCTCGTTATACTCGATCAAATCACCCGAGGGGTCCTGCGCCAGACTCGAGATGGACGTGTAGTTACTCTCGGCCCCTGAACAAGCGACGCCGTTGGAGCAGCTGGTCGTGGTCCCGGTCGTGATGCATGTCACGTCCGGGAAAGAAGTGAGTGCTTGGCAATCGTTACTGCCGGTGCATGTCAGCGAAAAACTATAGGTCGCGATGGACGGACAGTAGTTGTAGACGGATGTCACGTTCATGGAGGCGGTTCTGGGAGCTCAAAGGAGCGTTGTGCGCTTGCTATTCTGGGTTGTCTGGCACACGAGAGAAGGACGAGACAGAGTGTACAGCGCGACTTTGTACTGCAGGAGATGAGTCGAGCCATTGCCGCCATGGCCTTAGTTTTCCCCTCCCTCGTGGGTTCTCGTGGGAAAATACTCATGATGTGAGTGTCTGCTCCGACGGCAGTAACCTTAGCGAAATAAGCTTGGCTGTGTGGCTCAACGAGTTTTTGGTTAGTCCGCGTCTTAGATTCTTGACCTTACTCACCAAGGTATACCGTGTGCGAGTGCTTTTGCTAAGTTTCGGAGAACGAGTTGAGGCTTTCCAATTTATTGGAAAATATCACGCCATGGCGTCTCATTTGTCCAGTTAATTTAAGGTTCGAGACTCGCATCGTGGCACGCATAAGCGCCGCTGAGACAGGGGAAATTGAGGAGTGCTCAGCCACAACACCCGGGGTAGAAAAGTGGCAGGCGAGGATTTAGAAACGATGGATCTGGAACTGGATCTGGATCTGGTCCGCGATCGATCTCGGTGACGAATGTGATTTGCGAAAAACGCAAAAGCAGATGGGCAAAACTCAGTCAGAAGCTTAGTGTAGACAACTAACCTAAATACGCTGACGGTCTAAAAACGTTAGTTCTAAGAAAGCCCGTATATCCCTGTACAACTCTAGTTTATTATTAATAGTACAACTAAACTATAGTGTTTTTCTTATTATAACTTAAATTCTCAGAGAGAAATACCTAAAGAATAATAGTACTATAAGTAGGTTAATAGTTCCTTAGCGCTCATGATTAGTATATCTATAGTTACTCTATATATTCAGATCGGGTGGCTAGATATGATCGCCAGAAATGCAGTCACAAGTTTGTGCTATTTTAGTAGGTATCCGCACCATTTTCAAGTAGAGTATTTGCTTGGACGGGGATTTGAGAAATCAAGGACTAACTCATGAGCCTGAAGCCACTACTCCTACTATTAGGTCAACTTTTACGAAGAATTATATTGTAAATTATTAATTTATCGGTTATGGATATGTTTATATCAACTGACCCATCCTTATATTCAGATCCGTGATGTCTTCACTGTATTCGATACCATCCTTACTGCGCCGCTGAAAGCTAACAACAACCCTTTGACGCCCGTCAATAAACACTTCTCTCTTGTGTTCATTCCAGATCCTTGCCTCTTCAGGCAAAGACTCAGCCTCAGATAGCTTCCCACGGCCACGTTCCTCAATGCCAATCTTCCATTCAGCATACTCAATTACGTCTTGGCGATACCACATCCCTTCTCGACAAGGTGCTAGTCTCAGCAGCGAGAGCGCCTTCCGTCGCAACGCCAAATTACGGCATTTCAGAATGACGTATAACAAGGGAGCCATGACCCCCATGTCGAAAAAGATAATTAGGCTCATGGATTGAGAGTTCCTATTGATAAGCTGCTCCGACAGGGTAATAATACGGCCAAAAGAGCTATCGTATTGATCGTAGATCATCTGCGAGCGGGTGAAGAGTGTCTCAAGAAAAATCGTCAGTGTTTTGTGATACATCTGAAGAAGACACATAGCTGCAGTCTGTCGAGGATTCAGTGATTGGAATATGGAAGCCGGACTATTCTCGATTGACCTTTGCCAATTTTGGAATTGATTCAGACATGAGCGGCACGTAGCTCCAAGTGAAAGGAGATCCGGCGGTAGGTCAAAGCTTGTCATCGACTCGAGGATATTAGGATTGCCAAGCTGCCTTACAAATCGAAAGGCTGTGTCTGATAAAGTGTGTAGGGAGTTTCTTGCCTGCTCGATGCTTGAAAATGAATTTGGTATGGCCTCTCGAATTTCCTGGTGGCCTTCGGGGATAAAATCTGAAGCTTGGATGCGATAGACCGTTGCTTGGGTTTTGAGACGAGAGAACAAGTATATCAGAGAGACATCGACATGTTGAGACCTCAAAGCGGGCGACTTCTTTAGTTGCCGGAAATCATCCAAAATCTTCAACCCACTCTTCAAATGACGCAGCCCCGTATCGAAGTCATTCCACATAATTTCGAGCCAGGCAAAAACCAGACAGGAAGTCAGTATCACATCCAATCGCGGTTGCGATGTTGACAGATATTCGGCCACCAGTCTAACAGCCGTGTTGTAATGATGTAACGCAAAATGCACGTTGAATCGAGACTGAGCGCCTATGAGATCTTGCGATTCATATGTCTCGCAAAGTGAACTGAGGGCTAGCAAGGCATGTCGCACGGAAGGCTCTGTGTGACCAATCTGCAAAACCAGCCTATCCCAAAACTCGGATTCGAAATAACCCGAAATGTCGTATACTGCGCGCTCTCGTAAATAGTAGAAGCTTCGTCTTTCGGCGCTGTCGCCGGGGATATCTGACGACACGTGATATACTGAGAGGGAGTGGATAGCCGCAACGGCAAGATGGGGGGTTTTTGCTGGTGGTGACTGGCTGTCTCTCGAAGCCGGAGACGGGGTCGAAGCCGGATAGCCTTCACACTTTCTTCCCGTCGAGGTACAGCGCCTGCAGGCTGGTTTAGTCTCATCGCACTTGACTCGACGGATCCTGCTACCATTAACAACTTCACTTATCACGTGTTGAGAGTCTGTCGAACTAACTTGCATACTCGGCAACCCGTCCGCGTCTTATGATGGCTCGTCCTGGCATGATATTTACCCGGCATTGATATTTGCGGCAGCGCTACCACCTGGTTAGCAAAGATCATCCTGGGTAATTCAGGGGGAGGCGGGTTACTTTGCTTGCTGCGGATGTCTCGCAGGATTGTCGCAGGCTGGAGAGAGCCCATTTTCCACTGATGGGAGCAGAAGGTTGCAGGCAAATGCGACGATGAGAAGGGGCGGGACACGGCGTCTGTGACTGGGCGTTTCGTAGCCGCTCATGCACCGTGGCCCAAGAAAGGGGAGAAAAGCGATAGTCTCAATGAGAAGCTCAAAGCGGGGGAGCCCACGAAAGGATTGGCGTTCGAAGAGCTAGCTCTAGCTGGAGCGTCATTCAAAAAAGCTCGTCTCCGGCAATCTTCGTCAATCTCAGGACGAAGTCCAGTGAGATTCCACACTAATAGTTCAACCGAACTACACCCAAAATGGTCAGGTATGCGTGCCACTTCGACTTGTGGTAATAATGGCGTTGCGAGAGTGTGAAAGCAAGGGGGAAAGGGGCAAAGCAACGGAGAACAGGTAGAATGACTACGGGATGATACATCCAATTGTGTACGGAGCATGTCCTCAACTTTCCATGGAGCAAAAGCTGTGTAAAAGGCCTACGGCCAGCGGAGGGGATAAAATTGATCTTACTCACGCTGACAACTCCGCCTCCCTCCCGTCTCGCCCCTGCTATGACCCGCTCTCACCTTTAGCGAGTACGATCGTGCCAATCCCGACAATAACAAAGAAGATCATAGCGCACTGGGAAAATCCCGATCTAGTCAGCCAACAGCAAACGCAAGTCTAAGCGGCCCCGTCTTACATCAAGAGTCGGCTACGGCCACTTGTTTCACCGCGAGAGCTTAAAGTGAGCCATCCCTAGAGATTCGCAATGGCAATACAGTTGTAGCCAATGAGAACCGCGCACAAGGAATGTGCGAACAACCCAATCAGAAGGGCGCTGTTGGCCAACTTCTGGCCTATCTTGGAACTATGCAATACTTTTGACAAGTAACTGTCAATAACTGACTGTTGCCTTGACCTGAGAACATGGGCCATGACGACGACTGGGACGTTGGCAACGCGATGGGTTTCAATTTTCCTCTTACAATTCTATTTAGTTTTGGGCGTTGATCTCTATCCGTTGTTTGCCTTCGCAATCATTCATCCATCCATTCATTCTGTGAGAGTACATAACCATCGCTACATCCCCTTCTGTTCAATAGACTGCGAGTATATTGTGAACTTCGCTCCCAAGGAGCTTCGAAGCAACCATGGCCACCCAACCGAGATGTCCAGGTACGTTCTTCCTCGGCAACTCCCCTTACCCAGACTAATGCCATCAGCTCTGAATGATCCGCAAAATCAATGGATATTTTGTCCCTCAATACCAGGAGCCATCGCTGGCTTAGCTTTGTTCTCCATCATCACTCTCGCCCACTTCGTCCAAGCGTTCATGTACCGCAAAAGATTCTGTTGGGTCATCTGTATGGCCACATCCTGGGAGATTGCGAGCTTTGTTTTCCGGGTTTTGGGCGCGAGAGATCCACGAAATGAGCTTTACAATACAGGCTCGCAGATTCTAGTTATCCT